>JAWZYT010003633.1:0-48680 GCA_034508575.1 Petrolisthes manimaculis | reverse complement strand
AAACTACGGGTCTGAGTATTTATTGTCCCATGTGCACTACAATATAATGTATCTGAGACGAACAGGGAACAGACAAATAAAATGACCACCTACGAGTCCATGAATAATATTGTTGTCGTTGTCGTTGTTGTTGATGTTGTTGTTATTGTTGTTGTTGTTGTTGCTAGGGGTCAAATGTGAGGTAGACGCGCCGACTGACTATGGGTTGATTACACAGTGGTTACTATTGGTTTGTAAGCACACAAACAAAAGAACGTTAGCCGTGTAAATGACTTATGGGTGAATTATTTAATGAATTTGGTGAGTAAATTATACAGTGTTTATCATCATTATCTAATAACTGTTGGATAGTTTTTGTGAATGTGGATACCCAGCTTATGGAAAATAATGAAGCCTTAATTACAGGTGTGGTTGGTTGGGAAGCTAACAAATCAATACCACTGTGGAATCAACCCATAGTATAGCGAGTATCACACGGGCCTATACTCGTCTCCTTTCTGTGGCCAGGCTAGAATAATAATAATGATAAGGTTTCTTACATTTTCTAACCCGCTTCATGAGGTATAGAGGACATCGAGGGACTTATGAGAGTCAAATTTAGTCTTCAATCGTTTGCTGATGGACGGAAAACAGAGGGAAATACGTGCCACTCTCATTGACCCATAACTAACTATATAAATTAATGTACAGTTGGACACATGAATTGGTGGTACAAGCCCAAGTGAAAGATGGTCAATTTTTCCTAATATCAAGTTCCTTAGTGCCAAATAGGAGACATCAGGGGCAGAAATCAGTATTGAGGATGGTGTGTGTGTGTGTGTGTGTGTGTGTGTGTGTGTATGTGTGTGTGTGTGTGTGTGTGTGTGTGTGTGTGTGTGTGTGTGTGTATGTGTTCCTTAGTGCCAAATAGGAGACATCAGGGGCAGAAGTCAGTATTGAGGATGGTAACAAAATACAAGTACCTGATAATAGACACACAATGGTTACTCAAATGGGACAAGTATATTTCATCTGCTGGGCTGTACCACTCATTCCTGTGTCCAACTGTACGTCCCTTTCACGCCATACACCTTCTATAGGAATATCACTGTTCACTCACCCACCATCACTCAAGAGAGATAAAGAGACGGAGCTTTTGACTGTGACTGTGCATTCGTACTGGTGGCGAGGCATGTGTACTGTATTGTCGTCGGAGGAGGTAAATATAAACCAACACCTCATTTGGTTTTAGTCTACTACTCTTCAGACTCTTCACACGGCTTTTCTTTCGATCACCAGCCATTGCCAAGAACGGGGCAGAAAAGAAAAACAAATGCTTGCTTGTGTGTGGCTATGTGTTGTGTTTGGCAGGGTCCATCCTATTCTTGACCGGTTCTCAGCTTACAACTCACCATAACCAACCAACGTGGAGGGAGGGAGTGACCAGGTCTGTCTGTGTGTGTGTGTGGTTGGTTGGTGAGCCAGGACTACACGGAGCCACAGACGCACTCCAGTGGTGGATGCTGTGAGTGGTGGTGGACTGGTGGTGTGTCTCTCTGTCTTTCCTGGTGGTGCAGTGAAGCGTGTCGTAAGTATTACAACATTACAGGGACGTCACTGTAATCTCAATCGTCACAGTGGTGTTGATAAATGTGAAGCAACTGAATACCTCTCCTCCTAACTTTTCCAAGCAAGAGATTTTTTTTTTTTTTTTTTTTTTAGACTGTTCTTGTTTCCTGGTATACTTTGTGAGAATCAAGGCCCTCTGATAGACACTACCCAAAGAATATTACCCCCATCAGGCTGAATGTAGAAAGTCAGGGATTTGAGAAGAGAGAGAGAGAGAGAGAGAGAGGAGAGAGAGAGAGAGAGAGGAGAGAGAGAGAGAGAGAGGAGAGAGAGAGAGAGAGAGAGAGAGAGAGAGAGAGAGAGAAGAGAGAGAGAGAGAGAGAGAGAGAGAGAGAGAGAGAGAGAGAGCGTATCCAAGGGGAATCGAACCAGACCAATGTCAGACAGAAACTCTACCAATGAGCCAGAAGGATACCCCAGTGGTGCAGATTCGAGATTTGTTTTTATCTCTCATGTCTGGTCTGGTCACTACACAGCCTATTTATATCTTTGACTTCGCCTTCCAGCCATCAAGGGAGGTGGCAACACTTTGGTTCCTGACTTTTAATATCGTAATGTTTTCATTCTATATTTCAGGATCGCCTGTAGGGGATTATACATATATTGAATCGAACAGCTTTAGGCACCTGCCACCGACATGCCTGGCCACGTCAAGAAGAGCACGGGTCCCGACCCTGACCCCACCGAGTTCTTGTTCATCTCCATGGAAATGAAAATGAAAGATTCGACCAAGCCTTACGACCCAAAGAAATCTTGCTGGGTTGCTGATGCTAAGGATGGCTACGTTGAGGGCGAGATCCAGGGTACCAAGGGAGATCTGGTCACTGTCTATGCTGCTGGTGAAACCAAGAACTGGAAGAAGGACCAGGTTCATCAGGTCAACCCACCCAAGTATGAGAAGTGCGAGGACATGTCCAACTTGACTTACCTCAACGACGCCTCCGTCCTGTACAACCTCAAGGCCCGTTACGTCAACCGTTTGATCTACACCTACTCTGGCCTCTTCTGTATCGTGATCAACCCCTACAAGCGTTACCCCATCTACACCAACCGTACTGTCAAGATCTATCAGGGCAAGAGGCGTAATGAAGTGCCACCTCATCTGTTCGCCATCTCTGACGGAGCTTACATGGATATGTTGCAGCGTAAGTAGTTTCTGACAATTGGTTAACCATTACATCAATTACATGTCAACACATTATGAGTAAGAGGGTTTTTTGTCCCAAGGTCACACAATCCTCACTACAGAAAACAAATGAAATCTGATATAAGATAATTCACTAATTTGGCCAATTACTGAAGACAAATAACCTTAACAAAAGTAACTGCTCAAACATAACTGTATCATAAATAACAGTGTTTGTTATTTTCCATTCCAGTTGGTGAGAACCAGTCTATGCTTATCACGTGAGTACCTTTATAATTTAGTATTAAATTCTTCATTATATACTAAATTGTATTAAGTATGTTGTTGCTACTAAGACAGTGTTATACTATTATTAATATAACCCAGAGGTTCCTACACTAACAATGGTGGCAGTTATCTTTGTAATTCAATGATAAATAACGTAGTTAATTCATTAGTTTCAAAGGTTGTTTATTGAGTTTTTAAACATCCTTTATACAGTGTATATATTTATACACTGTACACTATATTGTAAATAACGTAGTTAATTCATTAGTTTCAAAGGTTGTTTATTGAGTTTTTAAACACCCTTTATACAGTGTATATATTTATACACATACTGTACATTATATTGTCACCTCCAGTGGTGAGTCTGGTGCTGGTAAGACTGAGAACACCAAGAAGGTACTCTCCTACTTCGCCAATGTCGGTGCCAGTACTACCAAGAAGAAGGCGGACGAGAAGGCCAAGCCTGTAAGTACATAGATGTTTATAGTAACTACTTGGTATGCTATATTAATTATTTGAATGTAGAAAGAACACTACATTAACAGTAAGAACTGTGTTCACTTTCAGTTGGAGTTATTAATGTGTTCTTTCCTTGCTACAGAACTTGGAGGATCAGATCGTTCAGACCAACCCCGTACTGGAGGCCTTCGGTAATGCCAAGACAACTCGTAATGACAACTCTTCTCGTTTTGTAAGTTGGATTTTGGTTCCTGTACAATGTTATTATTATTATGATATTATAGATGAATTATTGTACATATTCTAGAAGTACCTTCAGCTACTAACAAAGTCCGTCCTCACAGGGTAAGTTCATCCGTATCCACTTCCAACCCAACGGCAAACTGTCCGGTGCTGACATTGAGGTGTACCTGCTGGAGAAGGCTCGTGTCATCTCACAACAGCCACTCGAGCGATCCTACCACATCTTCTACGAAATTATGTCCGACCAGATCAAGGAAATCAAACGTAAGTAGTTATACAAAGTCTGCATGGATATTAATGTTGTTCATATCAACACGTCGCCTAATCCTACATCCGTACCTCCATCCATTTACAACTACGACTTTGAGTGTTGGGGACGGGATAATCTTCAGATACGAGAGAGACGTTAGTAAAAGCGTTTCATTTTTCACTTTAGACTATAGTATAAATTAAAGAGAGTCCGTGAGGCGGCACCCATCCCTTCTGACAACAGTCCTGAACCAAGTCCAAAACTGTGAGGTTAACCAGCACACGGGCTATAGGAAAAATATATATATCTAAATGAAGAGACTCTGTTTGTCTGTCATGCTATATAAATTGTCATGTGACCACCTACAGCGCCAGGAATTCACACACGGAAAGTGTGTGACAGTGAGGGGGGACAGAGGATATTTTCGTCACAAAAAACACCCCACTAATTACTTAATTACACATACTTCATTTTTATATTTTTTACGCCTGGCAACCCACTCGGTTTGTTTACATTCCACGCTGGCACCGCTGGGAAGGAAAAAATATTGTACCCTTCTTTTACCTTAAGGGGCATACTTCACTTGCTTATGGTCTAGTAATATATATTTTTATGCATCTTTATGTAACAGATTGTCTTTGTTATGAATGTTGTAATCTTTTTCCATAGCAGCAAAATTATCGCCTCTCTAGACAAGTAATGATGTCTTCCTCCTACCTGTAATCAACATGTATCTTGTGTTTCTTAACTCCTCATATATACCTGTACATTTATACCTACATACATATATATATACCTATACTCAACATATATCTTGTGTTTCTTCCACTACAGCCTCGTGTCTACTCAGTGATGACATCTATGACTACCACTATGTGTCTCAAGGCAAAGTCACCGTCCCTTCCATTGACGACGCAGAGGACATGCAGTTCTGTCATGTACGTGTATCATAATTTTAATTTAAGGAAGGTGCGGGAATAGGGAGACAGCCTTGGGGGAAGGGGGGTGTTTGGGGTGATTGGGAGTAGGGGACAGGCTTAGGAGGGGGGTGTTTAGGGTGTGTGGGAGTAGGGGACAGGCTTGGGGGAGAGGGGGGGGTGTTTAGAGGTTGTGGGAGTAGGGGACAGGCTTGGGGGTGTAATTAACCTTTTACTTCTATAACATATGACGTATTTAACCTTTAACTTCTTTTATAACAGGACGCATTCGACGTTTTGGGATTCAGTAAGCGTGACAAAGAGGAGGTTTACAAGGTGACAGCCGCCGTGATGCATTTTGGTGAAGTCAAGTTCAAGCAGAGAGGTCGTGAGGAACAGGCTGAACCCGACGGTACTGAGGTGAGGGACAGGATATATTTATTACTGTTATTATTATGGTTTGATATCAGTGGAATAATTAATGGTACAGCTGGACACAGAAATTTTGAGACACTAAGGCCCGTAGTTTAAAATAAATTTGAGGGCCCTTACTGGAGCTCTATGAATTCTCCAAACTACTCCAGGCAACAGATACCCTATTAGAAATACTGAAGGGTTCTGTGGCCTGGATTATTTGGAGGGTTCATAGAGCTCCAGTAAGGGCCCTCAATTTTTTTAAACTACGGGCCTAACAACCTGCTATAGTCTCTCTGTCTCTGTCTTTATCTCTGTTTATCTATCTATGTATCTCTATCTTTACCTCTTTCTCTCTCTCTCTCAACCAAAACTATATTTCTATCTCTCTCTCTATCTATCTATCTATCAACTTCTACCTCTCTCTCTCTCCCTCTCTCTATCTCTACCTCTCCCTTTCTCTCTCTCTCTCTCTCTCTCTCTCTCTCTCTACCTCTACCTCTCTCCCTCCCTCTCTCTCTCTCTATATATATATATATATACCTCTCTCTATCTATCTATCTCTCTCTCTGCACTGTATGTAGGTTGGTGAAAGAGTGGCCACGCTCCTGGGAACAGACGGGGCCGACTTGTACAAAGCCATCACCAAACCCAAGATCAAGGTGGGCTCTGAGTTCGTCTCCAAGGGTATGAACGTGAACCAGTGCAACTACAGCGTGGGTGCCATGGCCAAGGCTCTCTTTGACCGTCTCTTCAAGTGGCTCGTGGTCAAGTGTAACGTAACCCTGGGAACTGGACTCAAACGGGCGTGCTTCATCGGCGTGCTGGACATTGCTGGCTTTGAGATCTTCGACGTAAGTAAATTGATAAGGTAGAGATTGTGTAGGATAACAGGAGGAGAGGCTGTATGTGAGTGTATCCAAGCGTACCATGAGGAGGGGCTGTATGTGAGTGTATCTGTGTGTAACAGGAGGAGAGGCTGTATGTGAGTGTATTCATGCGTACTAGAGGAGGGATGGAGGGATGGGGGTTGTATTTGAGTGTATCCATAGTGTGTGCCTGCGTGGTATTCGTACTACCGATGGATCTGACAGTGTGTGATAATTAAGGAGTCATTGTATCAGTACCATGCCATCGTAAACACCATGAATGGTTTAATTTGGTCATTATCATTTTATATATACCTTTTAATACGTAACATAAGGGGATGAATAACGACCTAATGGTAAATCTGGAACAACTCATATGTCTTCATACATTTTCCAACAATTAGACACCATTATGTTTGTATATCTGGTCCCTTATCCTTGACATACCTTGGAATTAAATGTATCCCATACTGTGCCCTAATTCAGAATGTACGATAATAACGTATTGGTTATTGATGAGTTGACTGACACTTGTTGTATTCCCTCTCCAGTACAACGGGTTCGAGCAGATCTGCATCAACTTCTGTAATGAGAAGCTGCAGCAGTTCTTCAACCATCACATGTTCGTGTTGGAGCAGGAGGAGTACAAGAAGGAAGGCATCAACTGGGCCTTCGTGGACTTTGGTATGGATCTGCAGGCCTGCATTGAGCTCTTTGAGAAGGTACAGTACGCTCTTGTTATTTCCCTGTTCCTTATCAATATATCTCCTTAGAGTGCATGTCGTTATCCCTGGCAGTGGCTGAGCAATACTAATCAAATCAAAAGGACGTTATAACATCTGCATTATTCCGGAAGAGTCATGGAAATCATCCATTCAAATACATGTAATAATATTCGACCCTCTCTGTCAAGATGTTGCCTTACACGTCCCACGAGATAATATACTTCACATTCTTAAACGCTGAGGAACGCATTGTGTCCCCATTATAATCACGTTGTGTGACTACAGTGGTAGAATAGTGACACTTATTCTCTACTTAGAACAGCCTTCTGCTCGACTCGATGAGTTAATACAATAAAATTATTCCGTAAACTCTTTCAGATCGAAGGAACGTAAGGACATATTAATTAAAAACTCTTTCTTAAACTATTCCATCTCCATTATTGACATTTCACCTTGCAGAAAATGGGTCTTCTATCCATCCTAGAAGAGGAATCCATGTTCCCTAAAGCCACCGACAAATCCTTCGCTGAGAAACTGAACAACAACCATCTGGGCAAATCCCCCGTGTTCGTCAAACCCAAACCACCAAAGCCCGGCATGGCAGACGCCCACTTCGCCATCGTCCACTACGCCGGCACCGTGAGCTACAACCTGTCTGGCTGGCTGGAGAAGAATAAAGATCCCCTCAATGACACCCTCGTGGACCAACTGAAAAGAGCCACTAATGAACTGATTGTGACTATATTCGCTGACCACCCTGGCCAATCAGGTCCTGTTGAACAAAGCAAAGGTGGTATGTATTGGTTTATATCTATTCAACTTCACTAATATAAACTTCTATTCAACTTCACTTATATAAACTTCTATTCAACTTCACTAATATAAACTTCTATTCAACTTCACTAATATAAACTTCTATTCAACTTCACTAATATAAACTTCTATTCAACTTCACTAATATAAACTTCTATTCAACTTCAGTTTACTTCCATTCAACTTCAATAATATAAACATCTATTCAACTTCACTAATATAAACTTCTATTCAACTTCACTAATATAAACTTCTATTCAACTTCACTAATATAAACTTCTATTCAACTTCACTAATATAAACTTCTATTCAACTTCACTAATATAAACTTCTATTCAACTTCACTAATATAAACTTCTATTCAACTTCACTAATATAAACTTCTATTCAACTTCACTAATATAAACTTCTATTCAACTTCACTAATATAAACTTCTATTCAACTTCACTAATATAAACTTCTATTCAACTTCAGTTTACTTCCATTCAACTTCAATAATATAAACATCTATTCAACTTCACTAATTTAAACTTCTATTCAACTTCACTAATATAAACTTCTATTCAACTTCACTAATATAAACTTCATTCAACTTCAGTTTATTTCTATTCAACTTCACTAACACAAACTTCTATTCAACTTCACTAACACAAACTTCCATTCAACTTCAGTAATAATATAAATTCCATAGACGTTCATTTAACTTCAATAATATATTACTTCTTTAGATTTCCCTTAATTAAACTTCAGTAAAATATATAACACACACACTTAATTAAGGGGGGGTGGGAGTAGGGGACAGGCTTGGGGTGGGGGTGGGGGACTGGGGGGTGCAATAGTATGGGGAGACAGGCTTGGGGTGTGTAAAAAGCCTGTCCCCTTATTCCCGCACCCCCCTAACCCCCCCAAAAAAAAAAAAAATTGTCCCCCTACTCCTGCAACCCCCCAAAAAAACCCAGGCCTGTCCCCCTACTCCTGCACCCCCCCCAAACCCCCCCAGGCCTGTCCCCCTACTCCTGCACCCCCGAAGCCCCCCCCCCAAGCCTGTCCCCTTATTCCCACCCCCTCTTTAATATACTGTAGCTCCTCTCGCTTTCTGATATTATTTTTGTTACATCGATTTTTTTCTTTTTTCTTTTCCAGAGTGAAATGTTCCAGTTTCACCCGTGCAGTTTCAGCGGTAATCAGCTCGTAAATATATCACACACAAAAATAGAAATAGAAACATAGATTGAAATACATCAGCAGAATATAATAAATGCAAATATATCGAAATATAATGTGAAATACAGAATAATATAATATATGCATAATTATACATATTATTTCCTCAGCAGTTTGGCATACTACACAATAATAATAATAATAATAATAATAATAATAATAATAATAATAATAATAATAATAATAATGATAATGATAATGATAATAATAATAATAATAATAATAATAATAATAATAATAATAATAATAATAATAATAATAATAATAATAATAATAATAATAAGAAGAAGAAGAAGAAGAAGAAGAAGAAGAAGAAAGATAATAAAATAAATAATAGCACTTGAGTAATGAAACATAAAAACAAACAGACACACACACTGAAATCCGTGACCCTCAGAGAACATAAGGAAAGACTCGCTTCTTGAAGGGGCTCTGCATGTCTCCTTTAGATCTGTTACGTATGTTCTCAACTGTACATACAAAAATCTCCCCTTTGAATTTGGGGCACAGTAATTTCAGCAGAAAAAATTGTCCATATCACAACCACAAAAGTTCCAAAGGGCAAAGCAGTTACACATACATACATACAGTACATACTACACTATGCATAATAATATACCTTATGGCCTTACTGTATGTACTCAGTTGCCAAAAAAGGTATTGCGACAACTCTTGATACAACATTAAATATATTAATGTCCATAGTTGTTTGTAGGTATTATGAGTATGTATTACAGAAAGATATGTATATTTCCTTCTGTTATACATGCTTATATATAGTCCCTACAAATAGTTGTGGATATTACTAGGGTTAAAAAAGTTCTATCAAGATTTGTCGCAATATCTTTTTTGGCAACTGTACCGGGAGTTCGTAAGGAAGGAGAGAGAGAAGTAGAAAGTGAGACAGGGAGAAACATAGAGAGACAGTAAGGGGATTGACTTTTAGATGAGATAAAAACTGATATAATTGTACTTACTCCACACAGGAGGTCGCGGTGGGAAGTCTGGCTCCTTCAAGACGGTATCATCAGGTTACAGGGTGAGTTGGTTGTCTGGGTCACGTCTGTCTGTAGCAAAATAATGAGAATGTTATTATTATTATTTTTTGTGTGTGGAAATAATGATACGAGGAAATAATGATAATATTAGCAATTTGAACAGTTATAGTAATAGTTATGATAATTGTAGGACATTTTGTTGTAGAAATAGTAGTAGTAGTCATGGCAGTGGTAGTAGAAGTAACAGTAGTAGTAGTAGCAGTAGTAGTAGTAGAAGTAACAGTAGTAGTGGAAGTAAAATAAATACCCAATAAATATAGAACATAAACTTTACGTTGGACAATAGACAAATTCATGAAGATAAAGATACATTAAATATTTTGGTTAATGTAATCCTTTTTTCCTGGCATGGTTTGGAGGAATAAAGGGGCCTTAATTTGTCAAAAGTATACCATCCCCATAGATATATATAATGAGGCTAAGTAAATATAACACTATTTATAATAACCACACACTCGTGATAGATAGAGTTGGGTGACTATCTCTTAAATAATAAATATATTGTCCAAAGTGTATTATACATTGACTCACCTTTTCCTTTCCTCACAACCACCACCACCACCACCACTAGGACCAACTCTTTGTCTCTGTTTATGTCTCTCACTCTCTCTCTCTCTCTCACACACACACACACTAAAAAAAGTCTTCATTTTGCACCCCCACCACCAGGACCAACTCAACAACCTGATGAGGACACTGAACGCCACCCACCCTCACTTCATCCGTTGCATCGTACCCAACGAGACCAAGTCACCAGGTGAGTGGGTTAGATAAGAGAATATTACAGTACTAATACCCGTCGTTTTAAAACATTTGAGGGCCCTTACTGGAGCTCTATGAACCCTCCAAATAATCCAGGCCACAAAACGCTTCAGTGTTTCGAATAGGGAATCTGTTGCCTGGAGTAGTTTGGAGGGTTCATAGAGCTCCAGTAAGGGCCCTCAAATGTTTTAAAACTACGGGTGTTAGTCTTTTTGTCCATTAAATCACCTTCATTCCATCAAAGCATGACATTGAAACTGGACCAAATTACAGTACTAAGTCTTGTCGATTAAATCACCTTCATTCTCCAAAAGCATGACATGAAACTAGACCAACTAAATTAGCAAAAATTATTGGTGGCCCGTTGCATCGTATCCAACTACACCAAGTCACCAGGTGGGTGGGTATAGTTAGTTAGGAGTTCAAAGTTATACTGTTATGTCGTATTGTATGACTTCAGATAAATCATATACATATGTAGATTTTGTACTTGCAGGCTAATAATTCATATTTATAATCGTCATGCATCTGATGACAACTGTACATGTAAATCATAATATATGTCATTGCAGATGAGTTATATGTTTATACAGTAGTTACAGATGAATTATATGTTTATACAGTAGTTACAGATGACTTATATGTTTATACAATAGTTACAGATGAATTATAGGTTTATGCTATATATAGTTACAGGTGAAATCCTAATAATAGACTGCTTCACTGGTCCGTGTGACAGGTGTGGTTGACGCTGGTTTGGTCATGCATCAGCTGACCTGTAATGGTGTACTTGAAGGCATCCGTATTTGTCGCAAGGGCTTCCCCAACAGGATGATCTACCCAGACTTCAGGCACAGGTACAGTTGGACACATGAATGGGTGGTACAGCCCAAGTGAAAGATGGTCCATTTATCCCAATATTAAGTTCCTTATTAGTGCCAAATAGGAGACATCAGGGGCAGAAGTCAGTATTGAGGATGGTGTGTGTGTGTGTGTGTTCCTTAGTGACAAATAGGAGACATCAGGGGCAGAAGTCAGTATTGAGGATGGTGTGTGTGTGTGTGTGTGTGTTCCTTAGTGCCAAATAGGAGACATCAGGGGCAGAAGTCAGTATTGAGGATGGTAATAAAAACACATTCACTCACTTTGGTTCTGAATGGTTAATGATGATAATAAAACCAACCAAAAATATTATGCATGTATGTATGTACATCTAAATCAGTCATATATACATTCATGAACAATAAAATGTCATATATACATACCGAGTGATGAAGTTAGTTAGGTTACCTTAGCTGCTACCATTTTACTTCTGTATGTAACTCCCCAGTAATATTATAACCTAACCTAATCAAATTATACCACTTCTATATACATGTAACTCCTTGTAATATTTTAACCTAACCTAACCTAATGCTACCACCACTTCTTTATGTATGTAACTCCTCGTAATATTTATAACCTAACCTAACCTAACCTAACCTAACCTAACCTAACCTAACCTAATCCAATCTTCAGGTACAAGATCTTGGCTTCGTATGATATGGAACACACGAAGGATGACAAGGAGGCAGCCAAGAAGTGTTTCGTGAAGGCTGGACTGGATGAGGAATTGTATCGTCTGGGAAACACAAAGGTAAAGAAAAGAAACTATTTGTAAATCACATACAGTTGCCAAAAAAGGTATTGCAACAACTATTGATACAAAATTAAATATATTAATGTCCATAGTTGTTTATAGGGATTATAAGTACATGCTTATATATAGTCCCTACAAATAGTTATGGATATTACTAGGGTTAAAGTTCTATCAAGATTTGTCGCAATACCTTTTTTGGCAACTGTACATACATGTACTTACTTCAACTCTCTCTCACTGTCGTATACTGTATGTGTGTCTTTGTTGTTTGTCTTTCACTGTCTGTCTCTTGTCTGTATCTATTTATGTGTCTCACTTTCTCTTATTCTGTCTTTCGGCGTTTCTTTATATATTTTACTGTCTCTTTGTTTGTCTATTTTCTGTATCTATTTATGTGCCTCTCTTTCTCTTATATATACTGTCTTTTATATTGTCTCTTAAGATTGTATACTTTAACAACCACTGGCCTTATTTCTTCATTCTATTTATACATTTTTTTTTTTATTAACTATATCTAATTTACTATATCTAATTAAGGGGGTGTGGGAATAGGGGACAGGCTTGGGGGGGGGGGGACTGGTGGTGGGGGGGAATAGGGGGACAGGCTTGGGGGGGGGGTAGAAAGCCTGTCCCCTATTCCCGCACCTCCCCTAACCCCCCCAAGCCTGTCCCCCTACTCCAGCACCCACCAAAAACCCCTAAACCCGCCCTCCCCAAGCCTGTCCCCCTATTCCCACACCCTCTTATCTGTGTATTATTTTGTGTGTAGGTATTCTTCCGTGCCGGTGTGTTGGGTACCATGGAGGAGTTGAGAGATGAGCGTCTAGGTAAGATTGTGGCGTGGCTACAGGCTTGGGTACGCGGCTTCAATGGTCGTATTGAGTACAAACGCCTTCAGGGTCAACGTGTGTCTCTGGTGGTGGTGCAACGTAACCTGAGGAAGTTCATGACACTCAAGAACTGGTCGTGGTTCAATCTGTGGCAGAAGGTGAAGCCACTCCTCAATCAGCCTCGCATTGAGGACGAAATCCGCAAACTGAAGGACAGGTCCGATAAGGCTGTTGAAGCTCTGGAGAATGAAGTGAAGCTGAAGGAAGCCCTGGAGGTTTCTAATGCCGCTCTCCAAGAAGAGAAGAACACCCTGATGAAGGAAATTGATTCTAATAAGGGTAATATGTCCCAGTACCTGGAGGCTCAGGCCAAACTAGCGGCTCAGAAGGCAGACCTTGAGGGACAACTTAACGTAAGTACCAACAAGTGGCATCGTCAGGTTTGTTTACATTTGTGGTTTATTGATCATCTCTATCATTTTATATATTTTTCAAAAGAAGTGTCATTCTAGGGTTATTTTTTCCTTATGTTAATGAGATTTTTCTAATTCAGGATATAACTGAGCGTCTTCACAAGGAGGAGGAAGGTCGAACTGCACTATTCCAGGAGAAGAAGAAGTTTGAGCAGGATGTGGGAGGCTCCAAACGAGACCTGGAAGACATGGAACTCACACTACAAAAGATTGAGCAAGATAAAGCTGGAAAAGATCATCAGATTCATAACCTGAATGAAGAAATCGCTCATCAAGAAGAACTTATTAGCAGAATGAACCGGGAAAAGAAACAACTTCAAGAGGTGAGCCAAAAGTCAGCCGATGATGTACAGGGTGTTGAAGAGAAATGTAAACACTACAACAACGTCAAATCCAAGCTGGAACAAACACTGGAGGAACTGCAGGATTCTGTTGAGAGAGAGAAGAAGCTGCGAGCCGAGGTGGAAAAATCAAAGAGAAAACTGGAGGGAGACTTGAAGCTCACTCAAGAAACTATCACTGATTTTGAAAGGTCGCAGAAAGAATTCGAGACAACCCTCCAACGCAAAGACAAGGAACAAACCAACATGTCAGCCAAGGTAGACGAAGAGCAAAGCCAACTCTCAAAGATCCAGAGACAGATCCGTGAACAACAGTCTAGGGTGGAAGAACTGGAAGCCGAGGTGGAACACGAACGTCAGGCCCGATCAAAGGCTGAGAAGGGTAAGTCTCGCCTCGCCCGTGAACTGGAGGAAGTGAGTGACCGTCTGGACGAGGCTGGAGGGGCCACCAACGCACAGCTCGAACTCAACAAGAAGAGGGAGAATGAACTGTCCAAACTCCGCCGAGAGATTGAGGAGACGAATATTCAACACGAGTCTGCCCTCAACGTTACTCGCAAGAAACACAGTGACGCCTCGGCAGAGATGTCAGAGCAGATTGAACACCTCAACAGAGCCAAGGCAAAGTAAGTTGACCAACATTTCCCTGTGAACATAAGACTCCACAAGGAAATCAAATCGTAGTCATCAAAATGTACTGCAAAAGTGTGTGTGTGTGTTTTTTTTTTTTTTTTTTTTTTTTTTTTTTTTTAGCAAAGACAAGGCCAAACTGAAGCACTGTCGTCATAAGAAAATAAAAAAAAAACACTATTGGACCGTTTCGTCACATTATCATTGCCAAATCGATTTTTGGTGGGTAGAGTAACAAAAAAAAAAAACAATCCTGTAGCACCCTCACTCATCCTTCCTCCTTCTCCTGCCTTCCAATATATAGTCCACTCCTTGTTACTTCCTTCTCCTTTTACCCCCATACTCTCTCCTGTAACACCCACACTCATCCTTCCTCCTTCTCCTGCCTTCCAATATATAGTCAGTCCACTCCCTGTTACTTCCTTCTCCTTTCTTACCCCCATACTCTCTCCTGTAGCACCCTCACTCATCCTTCCTCCTTCTCCTTCAATTACCCTACCTCCTTCTCCTGCCTTCCAATATATAGTCCACTCCCTGTTACTTCCTTCTCCTTTCTTACCCCCATACTCTCTCCTGTAGCACCCTCACTCATCCTTCCTCCTTCTCCTTCAATTACCCTACCTCCTTCTCCTGCCTTCCAATATATAGTCCACTCCCTGTTACTTCCTTCTCCTTTCTTACCCCCATACTCTCTCCTCTAACACCCACACACATCCTTCCTCCTTCTCCTGCCTTCCAGTATATAGTCCACTATTTGTTACTTCCTTCTCCTTTCTTACCCTATACTCTCTCCTGTAGCACCAACACACATCCTTCCTCCTTCTCCTGCCTTTCCCCACTCTCTCCTCTAACACCCACACTCATGGAATTTTACGATCATTCCAGGACTGAGAAAGAGAAGGACCTCCTGAGACACAACGCTGACGAGGCCAAGTCTGCCCTGGACGGCGTTGCTCGAGAGAAGGTGAGAAAAAAAGATCTGCAATATGTTTTTTGTTTGATCCTTAATTAAAGGGGAGGGTATAATTTTTTTTTTTATATATATAGTTCTGACAGTTTTTGGAGATAATACAGATTCCTCCAAACTATTCCAGACAACAAGGTACCATTATTTTTCTTCCTCTGCATGGGTCTGTTTCCTGGCATACATACATACTTTGGAGGAATCAAGGCGCTGCAATGTACCAAAAGTATACTATACAGAGTCTATCTACCCTTAAGAAACAGCTGACAAAGTTTAATTCTATCATTGACTGACTGTACACGAGAATATAACATTACAACACTCATCACATTCAAAGATTAAAACCTACTTCACTTTAAGGGGGTGTGGGAATAGGGGGACAGGCTTGGGGGGGTTTTGAGGGGTGCAGGAGTAGGGGGACAGGCTTGGGGGGGGGGATTGAGGGGTGCAGGAGTAGGGGGACAGGCTTGGGGGGGGTTAGGGTGTGTGTGGGAAATGGGACAGGCTTTCTTCCCACCCCAAACCTGTCCCCCTATTCCCACCCACCCCAGTACCCCACCCCCAAGCCTGTCACCCTATTCCCACACACCCTTAAGGCTTGCAACATTGTCAGTAAAGTCATACTAACTACTTTTATTTTACTACACTTATGCTACAGCTACTAATAGTTACAAAGTTCAGGTACCGGTAGTGGAAAACACCAAAGTTCTATAATGCTGTCAATCTAAACCTAAACCTAAACCTAAAGCCAGTTTCTCCTTCCTAACACACCAACACAACAGGCATCAGCTGAGAAATCCATCAAACAGCTTCAGTCCCAACTATCAGAAGCGAACGCCAGGCTTGAAGAATCTAACCGGACCCTGAACGACTTCGACGTAGCCAAGAAGAAGTTGGCTGCTGAGAACGCCGACCTTCTGAGACAACTGGAAGAGGCTGACAACCAGATCAACCAACTGGCCAAGATCAGGTCCTCACTCACGGTACAACTGGACGATAACAAGAAAGTAGCCGACGAGGAAAGTAGGGTAAGTCATCGGTTTATAATACTTTATTTAGGGTGTGTGAGAGACTGAGGGGTGCGGGAATAGGGGAACTGGGGGGTGCGGGAATAGGGGGACAGGTTTGGGGGATGCAGGAGTAGGGGGAGGGAGGTGCGGGAGTAGGGGGGAACTGGGGGGTGCGGGAATAGGGGAACTGGGGGGTGCGGGAATAGGGGGACAGGTTTGGGGGGTGCAGGAGTAGGGGGAGGGAGGTGCGGGAGTAGGGGGGAACTGGGGGGTGCGGGAATAGGGGACAGGTTTGGGGGGTGGGATTAGGGGGAGGGAGGTGCGGGAGTAGGGGGGAACTGGGGGGTGCGGGAATAGGGGGACAGGTTTGGGGGGTGGGACTAGGGGAGGGAGGTGTCACTGAAGCAGAACACAACCCTATGTTTATTACTTAAAAGCTATTTATCTAAATAGTTGTTTATTCCAACCACAATATACAGCAAGTCAGTTACTGTAAATAGTTTTTATCTATTCATTTGTATTTTGATCTATTTATGGATATTATTTACTCTAAGAAAATATATAGGCATTTAGCTAACCTTATTACCTTCAAGTGACATTTTTAGTTATCACTATATTTTGCTTTTCTGTGTGGTGTACAGGAACGCGCTACACTACTAGGCAAGTACCGTAACCTGGAACATGATATTGACGGTCTACACGAACAAGTGGAGGGTGAAGGAGAGACTAAGGCTGACCTTCAACGCCTCTTGTCCAAGGCCAGTGCTGAGGCTCAGATGTGGCGCTCCAAGTACGAGTCTGAAGGAGTGGCTCGAGCCGAGGAACTGGAAGCCTCGCGTCTCAAGATTGCTGCCCGCCTTGACGAAGCCGAGGCACAGATTGAACAACTCAATGTCAAGAACCTTAACATGGATAGGACGAGGCAAAAACTTTCCTCAGATTTCGAGAACGCTCAGATTGCAGCTGATCGTGCCCAGAATCAGGCCAACGCTGCTGAGAAGAAGCAAAGGAACTTCGACAGGATTATTGGGGAATGGAAGGTAAAGGTGGATGATCTTGCTGCCGATCTAGATTCATCACAGAAGGAATCTCGTAATTATTCTACTGAGCTGTTCCGCGTCAAGGCCATGTATGATGAAACTCTCCAACAGTTGGATTCTTCACGTCGTGAGAACAAGGGACTCACTGAGGAAATCAAGGATCTTATGGATCAGATTAGTGAAGGTGGTCGATCTCTTCATGAAGTTGAAAAGTCCACCAAGCGTCTTGAGATCGAGAAGGAGGAGCTGCAGGCCGCTCTGGAGGAGGCTGAGGCCGCCCTTGAGCAGGAGGAGAACAAGGTGCTCCGTAGCCAACTTGAACTGAGCCAGGTCAGGCAGGAGATCGACAGGCGCATCCAGGAGAAGGAAGAGGAGTTCGACAACACAAGGTAATAAATAATATTCAATAACTGTTCAATTTACAGAATGTAAGAATTGATATCTGTATGTGTAAGTGTATAGATAAGGAAAAAGAAGTACTATAAATGCATGATTTTGTCTTACTTTGTCTTCGAATCCCAGGAAGGGTAATGTCACACTATTATTTAGGAAGTGCTAAAAAAGTCATTTTGGTGTACTGTACCTCATGCTCAAGTTAGAACAAAGTATTCTACCTCTACTTCAAGATAGCAATGCCTAATGGTCTAATCATCTAATGCATTACATTCATTGGTCTGAAATTTGATTCCTGGGAGATGACTTATTCATTTTTATTCATACGACACTGTGTGGTTTATTAATCCTTATCACCAAAACTATTTAATAGACTAAATACTATGTTTCCAGGAAGAGTTACCAGCAGGCTTTGGAGAGCATGCAAACGACCCTTGAAGCTGAGGCAAAAGCAAAGGCTGAAGCTCTACGTTTAAAGAAAAAGCTGGAATCTGATATTACCGAGCTGGACGTAGCACTGGATCATTCTAACAAGGGCTATGCTGATCTCCAGAAAGGCTACAGGAAACTACAGGCTGAGTTCAAGGACTTACAGGTGAAGATGGAGGAGGAACAACGTCTGGCTTCTGAATACCGGGATCAGTTTGCTGCTGGTGAACGTCGAGCCAATGCTGTGGCTGGTGAACTGGAGGAGTCACGTACTCTGTTGGAACAGTCAGACCGTGGACGTCGCCAGGCAGAGTCTAGTCTTACAGACGCTAATGAACAAGTCAGTAATCTCACTGCCCAGTTCAACACCGTCACTGTACTCAAGAGGAAGTTGGAAGGAGAATACCAAACACTGCAGGTCAGGAAGATGGATTCTTTGTGTTTGTCATTAAGTTATTTTCTATTGTTTTACTTTTTCTGTAATTGGTGGCAAATGGACACATTTGATTTCTGTACTATGCATGTAAATGGCTAATGTGTCACTTTTCGTAATATCTTGCAAGATATAAACAATTATAGTTATATTCAAAGATAGAGGCCATGGTCTACAAAAACAGACTATAGCTATTTCTTGTAATGTATTTGTTATCCATAAATACTTTAAAGTTCTTCTTTGTTTCAACAGGCTGATGTCAACGAGATGTTGAATGAATCTCGAAACTCCGAGGACAAGTCCAAGAAGGCGATGGTGGATGCTGCCCGCCTGGCTGACGAACTCCGTGCTGAACAAGACCACAGCCAGACACAAGAAAAGACACGTAAGTCTCTTGAGGTTCAACTGAAGGAACTGCAAACCAAACTTGAGGACTCTGAAGGCTACATCACTAAAACTGGCAAAAGATCCATCGGCAAGTTGGAGGCCCGGATGCGAGAACTGGAAGGTCAGTTGGACGATGAGGCTCGTCGCCACTCTGACGCCCAGAAGAACCTGAGGAAGTGTGAGAGGCGCATCAAGGAGCTCACCTTCCAGGCTGATGAGGACAAGAAGAACCACGAGAGGATGCAGGACCTTGTTGACAAGCTGCAACAGAAGATCAAGACCTACAAGAGGCAGATCGAGGAGGCTGAGGAGATCGCTGCCCTCAACTTGGCTAAGTACCGCAAGACCCAACAGGAACTTGAGGAAGCCAATGCAGCTTAAATGAAAATGAAGATTCAATCCTGTTACTTTAAAATCTTATTTACGAAGTAGCATTTTAATCACGAAAACTATTCAACATTTACTTAGGTACAGTATATGCAGTATATAATGTAATCTATAGCTAAACCTTGTCTATTTACTAATTATGATATACAAGAGTCCTGAATGGTTCCTCTTTAGATGTTAATTAAAGAAACATTATTGATAAAATAGCGATGGTTTAGATACAACTGATAAACCATGTCTGTACCAGAACCATGTAGTTTGTCATGTCATGTTGATTCTTCTGGTATCACTGCCGCATTATTCTGGTAACACTGCCGCATTATTCTGGTAACACTGACGCATTCATCTTGACGAAAATAAATAAATAGCAAAATATAACACTATGTCATTTATTACTCTACAAGAATTTTGAAAGAATATGTTCTAGGATATAATAATAATAATAATAATAATAATAATAATAATAATAATAATAATAATAATAGGATATAATAACCTTTGCCTTCCTGACTGATAGTTTGTGTAGACCTCACATAGAAAAAAAGAAAATCACCAAAACCGCAAAACCGACCAACATCTCACAAGGGGGTGCGGGAAATAGGGGACAGGCTTGGGGGGGGGGAGGTTTGAGAGGTGCGGGAATACGGGGACAGGCTTGGGGGGGGAAGGTTAGGGGGGTGCGGGAATAGGGAACAGACTTTCTACCCACCCCAAGCCTGTCCCTCTATTCCTGCACCCCCCCAGACCCTCCCAATCCTGTCTCTTTATTCCCGCACCCCCCTAACCTTCCCCCCCCCCAAGCCTGTCCCCCTATTCCCGCACCTCTCAAAACCCCCTGCACCTTCCTACCCCCCCCCCCCCCCAAGTCTGTCCCCTATTTCCCGCACCCCCTTGTGAAATGTTGATCGGTTTTGCGGTTTTGGTTATTTTATTTTTTTCTATATGAGGTCTACACAAAATATTAGTCAGGAAGGCAAAGGTTAATATATCCTATTATTATTATTATTATAAACTTCACCAAAGCACACCTAATTCATTTTGACAGATGCATGGGTAACCTTAGAACAAGTCTCAGAAAAAACACATTAAATTGTACTGTAGTCAAAAGAAGGTTATGAGTATGATTGATGGATTAGGCTTGGCAACATCGAGGTCTTATAGCGCCAGAAAAAGGTAATAGAGAAGTGTGACAGCAAGCAGGAAGAAAATGAAAAGAAAAGAGGGACAGTTAAAGAACTAAAAAGCTAGTGGCTAGGGCCGAAGGGGCGCTAAAACCCTATAAGTATTGCCCACATTACTACAGGCAATACCAGTCAGAAGGAAGACTTGCAGAATACTATTAAGGGGAAGGTATTGTTTGGACATTTAAGGAGATAATGATTACTCCAAACTCTTCCCAGCAACAGAACACCATTATTTTTGTTCATCTGATCCTGTTTCCTGGCATACTTTGGAGGAATCAAGGCACTCCAATGAACCAAAAGTATACTCTCCCCTTAACTTAGGCAGAAAACAGTCTTGTTACATCAACACATCTTCCCCCAGGCTACAAGGTTTCAATCCTCGCTCTTACACCCGTAGTTTAAAAAAAAATTAAGGGCCCTTACTGGAGCTCTATGACCCCTCCAAACTACTCCAGGCAACAGATTCCCTATTCGAAACACTGAAGCGTTTTGTGGCCTGGATTATTTGGAGGGTTCATAGAGCTCCAGTAAGGGACCTCAAACGCTTCAGTGTTTCTAATAAGGAATCTGTTGCCTGGAGTAGTTTGGAGAATTCATAAGAAATTCCTGGAAGAGAGAGAGAGAGAGAGAGAGAGAGAGAGAGAGAGAGAGAGGGAGAGAGAGAGAGAGGTATATGGACTCTTTCCCTCTCTCTCTCTCTCTCTCTCTCTCTCTCTCTCTCTCTCTCTCTCTAAGCCTTGAAATACAATGAATGGGTACAATTTGAAGATTCTTACTTGTGTATGTGTGTGTGTGTGTGTGTGTGTGTGTGTGTGTGTGTGTGTGTATGTGTGTGTGTGTGTGTGTGTGTGTGTGTGTGTATTGAAAAGATAGTAAGTAATCAATATAAGTGTGGCTTTGCTTGGAGACCCTACAATAACCAAGAGAATTATTATTATAACCAATAGAGAAATGAACATAAAGGTGATAAAGCCACAGTATTGTCTTCGAGTTTCCTGTGTTGTATACATTTTACTTATATAAACAAACAATACCTTACTTCTAACTAAATATAGCTGGACTCACGTATACTCGTGATACGTAAAACCTGACCAGAGATGAAAGCAAGGCACCACACACACACACACACACACACACACACACACACACACACACACACACACACACACACACACACACCCTGCATTCGAACTCAGCCTCTATAGGTGTACTGGGTGGGGAAATGAGCAATACCAATTTAATTGTGTCTTTGTTTTTTTTTGTTTTTCTGCTTTCACTTGTGTTCATTCCCATTTTTATCATTAGTGTTTTAGTGTTACATGTACATTTTCAGCCTCCCAGCTGCTACTATTTAATAAACCGATTATTATTATTTATTATTATTATTATATTACACACACACACACACACACACACACACACACACACACACACCCTGCATTCGAACTCAGCCTCTATAGGTGTACTGGGTAGGTATGGGGAAATGAACAATACCAGGCGATTCAAAGCTTTCTGCTCCTCACACACACTTGGGTCAGAAATTATGTATCACGAGTGTACAGTATAGATAACTCCAGCCAGGGGTCTGTATATATAATTCTTTTGGTACAGCCGGCAGCATAAATTCGCATCCATCTCCTGAACTTAATATTGCTAATGTAACCAGATAGTTGCATTCTGAACCAGTTTGTATTCCAACAACAACAACAACAACAACATACGTAATTTTCCACATGAGAACTATATCTGTCATCTCTGTGGTATTAAAATTGTATTACAACATCACTATAGCCAATACATACACACACAGGTGGAAATGAAGACAACTTACTTATGCTGTTTACTGTACTTAACATATGATAAATTACACATGTTTTCGTTACGGTAAAAACGGGTTGAGAATGCAACTATTATTAATATTAATATTCTCAAGTAAACTCGAGCTCTTAAATTCGCGACCACGTTCCCCCAAACCCAACCTAACAAAACCTAACCGAATTCAATTAAAAAATAAAAGTTATATATATATATATTTTTCTTTTGTAGTATGCTAATAATGGCTGATGATGTACACTAAATTTATATGAACAAGAACGCAAAAATAAACATGGATAGATAAAGTTTAAAAGGGGCGTCCTGTTGTCTAGAATAGTTTGAGAGAAATCAGTCGCTCCAGATAATTATACCAACCCCCAAACAAACAGTAACTTAATCCCTGGGTACAATAGTCTTGGTAGTGGTAAAGTGAAAGAGAGTGTGTTGTTGTTGGTTTATGTCCTGTAATACGACCCTTGATCCTTGTCTTATGCTTGGTAGTGGTAAAGAGAGTGAGTGAGTGTTGTTGTTGTTGGTGTATGTCCTGTAATACGACCCTTGATCTGTGCCTTATACTTGGTAGTGGTAAAGAGAGTCAGAGAGTGTGTTGTTGTTGGTGTGTGTCCTGTAATACGACCCTTGATCCTTGCCTTATACTTGGTAGTGGTAAAGAGAGTAAGTGAGTGAGTGTTGTTGTTGTTGGTGTATGTCCTGTAATACGACCCTTGATCCTTGTCTTATACTTGGTAATGGTAAAGAGAGTAAGTGAGTGTGTTGTTGTTGTTGAGGTGATGTACAGTATATGTGTCCTGTAATACGATCTCTCCTTACTGATGGCTGGCTGCTGGCCTCTGAGACGAACGACAAGCCAAGAATGTATTGTTGTAAGACGAGGAAGGAAGGAAGTCAGGAAGGTCAGTCAAGTTTTTATATGCAACTCTGGAGCCAAGCAACCAACCAGGAGGACTTAAAGAAGGGTGTGTGGGAGTAGGGGACAGGCTTGGGGGGGGACTGGGGTGTGTGGGAGTAGGGGACAGGCTTGGGGGGGGACTGGGGGGTCTGCAAATCATAATAAACAAACAAAAATTGATTAGCACTTGGTTAATATTAGGCCAAAGTTTTTTGTTCGTATAGTTTTAAAGTTATACGTTTTATTAATCAGTTTAATTAACACTTTATGGGCCCCTGCATGGTTCAGTCATACACACAAATATACACACATACACACAAATATACACACACACACACACGGGGAAACGCATAAGCACATTAAAAAATATTATCATAAAAATATTCACACACAAACACACACACATCGAAACGAAAGTCCACATAACATACAACACACACACATACACACACACACACACACACACACACACACACACACACACACACACACACACACACACACACACACACACACACACACACACACACACACACACACACACACACACACACACACACACACACACATACATATATACACACAAACGCACGCATACACACATACACACACACACACACACACACACACACACACACACGCACACACACACACACACACACACACACACACACACACACACACACACACACACACACATACCCACCAATTTTGGCACCAAGGTAAAATGTTCACACTGAAGTAAAAAAGGGAATTGTTCTTGCATTGCTCGAGGGAACTAATGATCACACACACACACACACACACACACACACACACACACACACACACACACACACACACACACACACACACACACACACACACACACATACCCACCAATTTTGGCACCAAGGTAAAATGTTCACACTGAAGTAAAAAAGGGAATTGTTCTTGCATTGCTCGAGGGAACTAATGATCACACACACACACACACACACACACACACACACACACACACACACACACACACACACACACACACACACACACACACACACACACACACACACACACACACACACACACACACACACACACACACACACACACACACACACACACACACACACACACACACACACACACACACACACACACACACACACACACACACACAACAGGTACAATACAACGCAAAAATAAGAACCAATTGGACTCGTATTTACAAAAGCATAGTTCATTCTTAATTTTAAAGTTTATTCTGGTACACAACAACACTCACTGCTTTGCAATCATAATAACAACAACTCATAACAACAGAATGAACAACAATAACATTCACTGCACTTTTAAATGAACCTGAAAAATGAACCATGGTGAGGTCAGTAATGTAAACAAATGAACAAGTGCAAATTCTATAAGATGTTTTGTGAATACCATCAACTCTGTTACTAATGTGATGTGATGTCATGTTACGAGTAGTCATTTTGGAGACGATAATGAAAAAATATATATAATGATGTTTGACTTTAAAAACAAACTAACACTCTTTTCGATGGCCAGATGTGTGTGTGTGTGTGTGTGTGTGTGTGTGTGTGTGTGTGTGTGTGTGTGTGTGTGTGTGTGTGTGTGTGTGTGTGTGTGTGTGTGTGTGTGTGTGTGTGTGTGTGTGTGTGTGTGTGTATGTGTGTGTGTGTCAGTGACTATTTCCTGCTTGTAGTAAACCAACACCAGTGGACCTTACACCATCAACCCCTTACCTGGTCATGCATGTAGCTCTCTCTCTCTCTCTCTTACTCTCTCTCTCTCTCTCTCTCTCTCTCTCTCTCTCTCTCTCTCTCTCTCTCTCTCTCTCTCCCTTCTCAAACCTCTTCTTTGTACCCTCACATCACTCCCTCTTCTTCTCTTCTCTTCCCCTTCTCACCCCTAACCTCTTACTATCTAGTCCCTCCTTTCCTATACTTTTTTTACCCTTTTCCTTAGCCCCTTTCCAATGCCAACCCTGCTTGCTCCATCCCTTTTCCCAGTCGAATACCCATCCAAAAATGCCCTATACCCTACCCCCTACCCCCTATCCTGCCTATCCTAACCAGACCAACTCGTCCCCCTGCGTACTCTACCCTTACCCTACCTTCCTCTACCTTCCTAGCCTCACCCAACCTTGTCATGCCTTTCCCTGCCCCTCCCTCCCTCCCTGTACTGTCTGTCTGTCTGGCCCTCTTACTGGTCCACCGTCGCCACGAGTTCTATACCTCTAACCGGACACAACAGTAGGGGGTCGAGTTGTGTGTTGTGGTGTGGTGAGGACGCCCGTTGTTTTGAATAAGGTGAATAAGGTGATAGATTAATTAGGGGAGGGGGTGCTTTTGTTGGTGAATTGGAAGGTCTGTGATTCCTCCAAACTATACCACGAAACACAAGCAAGACAAGATCCCCTATTAGTACCATTGAGGGCGTTTGTTTGTCTGGTATAGTTAGGAGGAATCAGCAGCCTTCCAATTTACCAACAAGACAACGTTCCCTTAATTAAGGTAGAAGTAAAGTGTTGTTGGTAAATCTGGAGCAGCCCATTCCTCCAAACTATTCCAGGCAACAAGACACCATTATGTTTGTTCATTTGGTCCTGTTGTTTCCTGGCATACTTTGGAGGAATCATGGCACTCCAATGTAACAAAAGTGAATTATAACTCTCCCTGTACCTTCTATATATATGGTGTTAGTGGTCATAGTAAGGTCCGTATGCAAGAACATTGATGGTGTTGACGATGAAGTGGTAGCGGTACGATGACTCCCTATAGGCTTGATAGAGAACCATGGTATTAGTACGATG
The DNA here is from genome assembly GCA_034508575.1 of Petrolisthes manimaculis. Classification (NCBI taxonomy): domain Eukaryota; kingdom Metazoa; phylum Arthropoda; class Malacostraca; order Decapoda; family Porcellanidae; genus Petrolisthes; species Petrolisthes manimaculis. The sequence continues at coordinate 22,246 of JAWZYT010003633.1, read as the reverse complement.
CGACACCACCGATATTCCTACATGCGTTCCTAAGTGTCTGGTGTCGTGTGTGGGTTTATTGAAAGAGTGACTGACTCTCCTTTACACGTCAACATTTATTTCCTTCCAAGAGAATTATCATCTGGTTTCAAGAAGGCAGAACCGGGAGAATCCAACTCTGTTCATTAAGGGTCAAATCACCCATGCATCTAACTTCAGAGTGACTCACATACGCGGATTATCATATTACTCGTGTCATGTGACGTGGTGTATTTTGTCGTGGACTGATTTGCATATCCTGGAAAAAATATAATATATAGAATGAAATTTCTGCATGGTTCATTCATTTCTTTCGCCTGAGCAAAAAACAACAAAAAGTATCGTAAGAGTTTGTAACAAGAAAGTATTCTGTCGGTTCACTTATATGTGGTACTTACTGTATAACATTTGGTATGTGGTTCCTATATTGGACAATGACCATCACACTTACTGCATCAACAGAATGAAAGTCACCAATTTAAGTTATTCTTTTGTATAAATATTGTATATGTACAGTCAGAAGTTGTGTCCTGATTCCCTGATATAATGAATCGCAACCAAAGGAGTTCCATGGTTCAAACAGCGGTACACACTACACCTCTCTTCACACAACATACCTTCTAATTCGCTTGGCTGCCAATCATCGTTCCAGGGGATCGGGACACAACTTCTGACCGCGAGTGTACAGTGTCCACTTCCTCTTTCTTTTCCTCCCTCCTTCCGCTTTCTCACTAACTATCGGGGATATTATTTCCTCTCTGATGCTCAGCTGTGCGTAAGTGCAGAGAAAGTGACGGGAGTGAATGATTGTTGTATCCCTCTAAAGGTGTGAGAGTGACTAGTCAGAGCATGATTATTAATTTAACATTGAAGAGGGTAACAGTGGTTGCTGAAACTGTTTGGTAATTTTCGTCTGCCATTGTGGATTTTTTTCATCTTGCCAACGTTTCAGGACCCTGTGATCGTGTATGAAAATTGGAGGCTTCTGATTCCTCCTACCTACACCACGAAACGAGCTCATTCCATATAGGTAGTGTTTCAGGGCAATATTTGAAGGATTCATTTACCTCCAATTTTCTGACTACAACACAGAGGGTCCCTTAAATCAACGCAGTAATTCCTATCTTTCTTTCCAGGACGACCCCGGTAAATATTCATCAGCGGTAAGAGTCCACCTCCACTGTCACCACCACCACCACTGTCACCACCACCACCACCGTCACCACCACCGTCACCACCACCGTCACCACCACCACCACTGTCACCACCACTATGCCTGGACACGTGAAGAAGAGTACTGGCCCAGACCCTGACCCCACCGAGTACCTCTATGTGTCAGCAGAGATGAAGGAACAGGACCAGGCCAAACCTTACGACTCCAAGAAGTCATGCTGGGTATCGGACCCTAAGGACGGCTACATCGAGGGTGAAATTCAGGGCACCAAGGGAGATCTGACCACCGTTACTGCCGGAGGAGAAACTAAGGACTGGAAGAAGGACCAGGTTCATCAGGTCAACCCACCCAAGTATGAGAAGTGCGAGGACATGTCCAACTTGACTTACCTCAACGATCCTTCTGTCCTGTACAACCTCAAGGCCCGTTACGTCAACAAACTCATCTACACGTACTCTGGTCTGTTCTGTATCGCCGTCAACCCCTACAAGCGTTACCCCATCTATACCAACCGTGTGGTCAAGATCTACCAGGGCAAGAGGCGTAATGAAGTGCCACCTCACATCTTTGCCATCGCAGACGGAGCCTATATGGACATGATGCAAGGTCAGCAATGGAAAAACTTATGAGCTCTATAGTACATACATTCAGACAAGTTGTGTGAGATCGAGTTTATAGATTAGAAGGACATGGAGCTGATATTTCATTCACTTTATAATTTTACACATTAAGGGGGTTCGGGAATAGGGGGACAGGCTTGGGGTGCGGGAGTAGGGGGACAGGCTTGGGGTGGGTAGACAGCCTGTTCCCTATTCCCGCACCACCCTAACACCCCCCCCCCCCAAGCCTGTCCCCTATTCCCGCACACCCCAAAGCCCCCCCAAGCCTGTCCCCTATTCCCGCACCCCCTTAACAGTCAACAATATTACCTTACACATCCTATCTTCAACTAAAAAACTTCTAAATGACCCATACTACTGCAGTTATAATTTCTATAAAAACAAGTAACTTATGAAATAGTAATGATCATTTTTCCAAGACATCATCATTTACCATTCCATTCTCTACTTTCAGTTGGACAAAATCAATCGATGTTGATCACGTAAGTACACTCATAATTCTGTTTACATTTTCGCTCAAACAATACTCCGTGATTTGTGTTGGAACATTTTAGAATCCATTACACAATCATGCATGTCAATCACATTATTTCAAATCTCTCTCTTAGCGGTGAGTCTGGTGCTGTGTTCGTTACTACAGGAGGTATAACTGTAATGTACGTGTCTCTCTCCCTCAGTGGTGAGTCTGGTGCTGGCAAGACTGAGAACACCAAGAAGGTCCTGTCGTACTTTGCTAACGTTGGCGCCACCACCAAGAAGAAGAAAGAGGGCGAGAAGGAGAGACCAGTGAGTACCTTTGTTATTCCCCCCGTAGTAGTAGTCACACATGTCTGCCTATTGGTCTGTCAAAACTCTTCATTTATGGTATAGGGATGGGAAAGGGGTTATCTCGGCCAAGGGTGTGTGTGTGTGTGTGTGTGTGTGTGTGAGTGAGAGTGTGAGTGTGAGTGTGTGTGAGAGAGTGAAAGTGTGAGTGTGTGTGTGTGAGTGTGTGTGTGTGAGAGCGAGTGAAAGTGTGAGTGTGTGTGTGTGTGTGTGTGTGTGTGTGTGTGTGTGTGTGTGTGTGTGTGTGTGTGTGTGTGTGTGTGTGTGTGTGTGTGAGAGCGAGAGTGAAAGTGTGAGTAAGAGTGAGAGTGTGTGTGAGAGAGTGAGAAAGTGTGTGTGTGTGTGAGAGCGAGTGAGAGTGTGTGTGTGTGTGTGAGAGAGAGAGAGAGTGAGAGTGTGAGTGTGTGAGAGAGAGTGAGAGTGTGAAAGTGTGTGTGTGTGTGTGTAACTCTAACATGCTTCTCTTCCCCAAACAGAACCTTGAGGACCAGATTATTCAGACCAACCCTGTACTGGAGGCCTTTGGTAACGCCAAGACTGTTCGCAATGACAACTCATCCCGCTTCGTGAGTAAAAATAAAATAAGTGAATGAATGTGATGCGAATTGAGTAAAAAAAATAATGAAAGTGACGCGAATTGAGTAAAAATATGATGAATGAAAGTGACGCGAATGGAGTAAAAATAAAATATGAATGAATGTGATGCGAATTGAGTAAAAAAAAAAAGAATGAATGAAATGTGACGCGAATTGAGTAAAAAAAATAATGAATGAATGAAAGTGACGCGAATTGAGTAAAAATATAAATAAATGAATGAATGAAAGTGATGCGAATTGAGTAAAAATAAATGAATGAAAGTGACACGAATGGAGTAAAAAAATTAATGAATGAATGTGACGTGAATTGAGTAAAAAATTAATGAATAAAAATGACGCGAATGGAGTAAAAATAAAATAAATGAATGAATGAATGTGACGCAAATTGAGTAATGAATGAATTAATATTAGAATGTGACTTATGGGACTTTTTATATTTGAATTTTCTTGTGAATTGGAAGGTCTCTGATTCATCGTCAAAAAATAAATGAATGTGACGCGAATTGAATAGCGAATTAATATTAAAATGTGACAAGGGGAACATTTTTTTTTTTTTTTTTTTTTTTTTTTTTTTTTTTTTTTTTTTGGTGAATTAGAAGGTCTGTGAATCATCCAAGTTATGCCACGAAATTGATACCCTATACCTCATTCTGTGATAACCTACTCACTCGTATGGTTCCAGGGTCGATTCTACAGTCGTTCGTGTTTTTTGTTTTTTTGTAAGCACGCAAACGAAAGAATTTTACCCATGTAACTTTCTCATGGGTGAATTATTTTATGATTTTGGTGAGTAAACTGTGCAGTGATCATCATCATCATCATTATTATCTAACTGTTGGAAAGATTTAGTGAATGTGGTGGATACTCAGCTTTTTGGAAAATAATAAAGTCATACAAGTGTGGTTGGTTGGGAAGCTAACAAACCAATATATACCACTGTGGAATCGACCCTTAGTAAATATATTATCAATCTTTCTTAACACGTTTACGATAATACATCCATGGAAGGTACAAATTAAATACATAATGGTTTCTCTCATCACTTTTCACAGGGTAAATTTATTCGCATCCACTTCCAACCCAACGGTAAACTGTCTGGCGGTGACATCGAGGTGTACCTGCTGGAGAAGGCTCGTGTCATCTCACAACAGTCACTCGAGCGATCCTACCACATCTTCTACGAGATAATGTCCGACCAGATCAAGGAAATTAAACGTGAGTGATACAACATGTTCAAGTCAAATCAAATCAAATCAAATCAAATAAAATATAATAAAATATAATAATAATAATAATAGTAACACCATAATATGATAATAATAATAATAGTAGTAATAACACACTGTAATAACACACTGTAATAATAATAATAATAATAATAATAATAATAATAATAATAATAATAATAACAATAATAATAAAAATGCGAAATCTGACTACCGTGCCGACTACCTCTTCTTTACAACACAATATTATGATATTGTTGTTTCCCTTTGCCAGCTCTGTGTCTACTCAGTGACGACATCTACGACTACCTGTACGTGTCTCAGGGTAAAGTCACCGTCCCCTCCATTGACGACGCAGAGGACATGCAGTTCTGTCACGTGAGTCACCAGGAAACAAATAATAAATGATAAATGATAAATGATAAATGATAAATGATAAATGATAAATGATAAATGATAAATGATAAATGATAAATGATAAATGATAAATGATAAATGATAATGATAATGATAATGATAATGATAATAATAATGATAATAATAATGATAATAATGATAATAATAATAATAATGAACCCTCTATCACTCTCACACACTACCGTATACTCTTATCAGAAATAGAATTTGAGCCTGACTATCTATTGAATTTCATACGAATTTCATACCAGATCGGACGTTAAAAACACCTTCACACACACACACACACACACACACACACACACACACACACACACACACACACACACACACACACACACACACACACACACACACACACACACACACACACACACACACACACATACACATACACACACACACGCACACACACACACACACACACACACATTTCCTTTAAGTATGAATGGGTCTGGCATAGTATAAGAATAAGTAGAAAACGGCTAATACCGTCTTATCTCCTTCTCGTACCTCCAGGATGCTTTTGACGTGTTGGGATTCAGTAAGCAGGAGGTGGAGAACGTGTACAAGATTACCGCCACAGTGATGCACATGGGAGAGATGAGGTTCAAACAGAGGGGACGAGAAGAACAGGCAGAACCCGAAGGTACTCAGGTGAGGAGGTGATGAATGGAAGGATGGTGAGGCATGGGCTAGTAATATTAGTAGTACTAGAAGGAGTATGGAATATGGTATGTCAGCCATAAATTAGGCCCGGATGTTAAATTTAGTGTGCTGAAATATTATACTTATACAACGATTCATTTAGGAGATATTTGCGAAAAACAGCGTCTGTCCGGTGCTGAAACGCATAGTAGTTCCTGTCAACCAATGGAATATATACCTACAAATCTTATTACACCACCGAGGAAATGACATCGATGCCTGACCATGTTCTAGGCGTCGCGACACCATATAACTGACTGATTATTTCTATTTGAAGTTGCATGGTGAGAGAGCAAGGGTGGTCAAGTTTGCGATGTCAGTAAGATGTATGTATTATATAATTTCCGTCCTATAGGTTGGTGAGAGGGGAAGGGTGGTCGATCAAGTTTACGATATCAGTTGTATGTATAATATATTTCCCGTCCTATAGGTTGGCGAGAGGGTTGCCAAGTTGCTGGGTGTGGACTCCTCTGATCTCTACAAGAACATCACCAAACCCAAGATCAAAGTCGGGGCTGAGTTCGTGGCTAAAGGTATGAACAAGGACCAATGCTTCTACTCTGTTGGGGCCCTGGCTAAGGCACTCTACGAACGAGTCTTCAAGTTCCTCGTCAGCAAATGTAACGAGACCTTGGAGACGGGGCTGAAGAGGGCTTGTTTCATCGGAGTACTCGACATTGCTGGCTTTGAAATATTTGATGTAAGTGGTTCGTGGTGTGAGTGGTTCGTGGTGTAAGTGGTTCGTGGTGTGAGTGGTTCGTGGTGTGAGTGGTTCGTGGTGTGAGTGGTTCGTGGTGTGAGTGGTTCGTGGTGTGAGTGGTTCGTGGTGTGAGTGGTTCGTGGTGTGAGTGGTTCGTGGTGTAAGTGGTTCGTGGTGTGAGTGGTTCGTGGTGTAAGTGGTTCGTGGTGTGAGTGGTTCGTGGTGTGAGTGGTTCGTGATGTGAGTGGTTCGTGGTGTGAGTGGTTCGTGATGTGAGTGGTTCGTGGTGTGAGTGGTTCGTGATGTGAGTGGTTCGTGGTGTGAGTGGTTCGTGGTGTGAGTGGTTCGTGATGTGAGTGGTTCGTGATGTGAGTGGTTCGTGATGTGAGTGGTTCGTGGTGTGAGTGGTTCGTGATGTGAGTGGTTCGTGGTGTGAGTGGTTCGTGATGTGAGTGGTTCGTGATGTGAGTGGTTCGTGGTGTGAGTGGTTCGTGATGTGAGTGGTTCGTGTTGTGAGTGGTTCGTGTTGTGAGTGGTTCGTGGTGTGAGTGGTTCGTGTTGTGAGTGGTTCGTGGTGTGAGTGGTTCGTGGTGTGAGTGGTTCGTGGTGTGAGTGGTTCGTGGTGTGAGTGGTTCGTGTTGTGAGTGGTTCGTGATGTGAGTGGTTCGTGGTGTGAGTGGTTCGTGGTGTGAGTGGTTCGTGGTGTGAGTGGTTCGTGGTGTGAGTGGTTCGTGGTGTGAGTGGTTCGTGGTGTAAGTGGTTCGTGATGTGAGTGGTTCGTGATGTAAATAAGTCTTCATAGTACTCTTTATTAATGTTCATGTTTGAAATATCACGAGGTTTTTTCTTTTCCTTCAATATGTTCTCTTCCCCCCCTTCCCTTCCCCCCACCCTCCCGTCCACCAGTTCAATGGGTTTGAGCAGATCTGCATCAACTTCTGTAATGAGAAGCTGCAGCAGTTCTTCAACCATCACATGTTCGTGTTGGAGCAGGAGGAGTACAAGAAGGAAGGCATCAACTGGGTCTTTGTCGACTTTGGTATGGATCTGCAGGCCTGCATTGAGCTCTTTGAGAGGGTAATAAGCGAAATATTTTACAATTAACTTGTTAATTAAAATATGGATATATAATAATGGATATATAATTTATCACACAACATGATAATATTATCTAAATATAAACATTACATTATCATACAGAAAATGGGTATCCTTTCCATCCTGGAAGAGGAATCTATGTTCCCTAAAGCCACCGATAAATCCTTCGCTGAGAAACTCAACGCCAACCATCTGGGCAAGACTCCCGTGTTCATCAAGCCCAAACCACCCAAGCCCGGCCAGGCAGACGCCCACTTCGCCGTCGTTCACTACGCCGGCACCGTGAGCTACAACCTGTCTGGGTGGCTGGAGAAGAATAAAGATCCCCTCAATGACACAGTAGTGGACCAACTCAAGAAAGCCACTAATGAACTGACAGTACTGATCTTTGCTGACCATCCTGGACAGTCAGGTGCTGCTGCTGACACTAAAGGTAACTCAAGGGTCCTATGTAACAACAGTCATGGTGTATACGATGGCATGGTACCAGCACGATGACTCCATAGACTCACTGCTGATCCATCGTACCGGTACCACGCTATCATCAACACCACGGATATTCTTACATACGATGGCGTGGTACCGATACAATGACTCGATAGACCCAATACAAAGCCATCGTACCGGTACCAAGCCTTCATCAACACCACGGATATTCCTGTATACTGTACAGCCACAATCGTATATCCACCAACACTTTCCTTCCATCGTGCCAATAAATCAGTATCATATTAAAATATAATCATACAACAACACCTTAACGTCAACTCAAACAACCCCCTCAATTCCATACTCTCTGCTACCGAAGTGGGTCAGAGATTATGGATTGGGAGTGTACGTGTTCTCCAAGCTATAAAATATTGATCATAATGTAAAATGCTCCACTAACCTAATCTAACCTAACTTAACCTTACCTAACCTTACCTAACCTAACCTAACCTAACCTAACCTAACCTAACCTAACCTTACCTTACCTAACCTAACCTAACCTAAGCTAACCTAACCAAACCTAACCTAACCTAACCTAACCTAACCTAACCTAACCTAACCTTACCTAACCTAACCTAACCTAACCTAACCTAACCTTACTTAACCTCACCTAACCTAACCTAACCTAACCTCACCTAAGCTAACGTAACCTTACTTACAGGAGGTCGTGGCCAGAAGTCTGGATCCTTCAAGACTGTCTCGTCCGGTTACAGGGTAAGTAAGATATTATGTTATGATTTTAATGTTTCAATGCTACAGTATATTTGTTTTAATAATAATGGATTGACAGAATAGTTAGTAGGGGGTTGAACTAAGATTTGACGGCACAAAAATCAAAACGCATCCAAGAACGGTACCTTTTCTTTGGCCCCCTTCACACGATATCTCATTGACTGACCCTTTCTTCCTCACCACCACCATCACCCCCACCACCAGGACCAACTCAACAACCTGATGAGGACACTGAACGCCACCCACCCTCACTTCATCCGTTGCATCGTACCCAACGAGACCAAGTCACCAGGTGAGAGGGTTAGATAAGAGAATATTACAGTACTAAGTCTTGTGGTCCATTAAATCACCTTCATTCTCCAGGTGAGTGGGTTAGATAAGAGAATATTACAGTACTAAGTCTTGTTGTCCATTAAATCACCTTCATTCTCCAGGTGAGTGGGTTAGATAAAGGATTAGATGATTATTGATGCGTTTATGTATTGGTAGTGAGTTCATTATGTTAGTTACGTTTAGACAGTTAATAATGTTTGTTACGTATAGACAGTTAATTATGTTAGTTACGTATAGATCAAGTCGCCAAGTGAGTACACAATTAATTAGATAGTTATTGATGCGTTTATGTATATTGGTAGTGAGTTACCTATGTTAGTTACGTATAGATAGTTAGTTATGTTAAGTTACGTTTAGGCAGTTAGCTTTATTTTTAGTTATTTATTTATCTTTTTTATCTTTATTTATAGTTATGTAAGGGTAGTTACTTATGTTAATCATGTTTCTTATGCCTGGGTTGTTAGTGATGTGTGTGTTTATGCATTAGTTACTATAATTAGTTAGTTACGTTTGTTATGGGTAGTTAGTTCATTATTAATGTGCGTTTCTGTATTAGTTAGACTTTGGACGTGAGATTCAAGGTTCATGTTTGTCTGTCTATCTGTCTGTCCAACATCTCCACCAGCCTGGGGATCGAACCATTATACAGGATTGATCTCACTTGCCAATTCCACTCTAAACAGGTGTGATTGACGCTGGCCTCATCATGCACCAACTGACTTGTAACGGTGTATTGGAGGGCATCAGGATCTGTCGTAAGGGATTCCCCAACAGGATGCCCTACCTGGATTTCAGACACAGGTAAATCAGGGAATGAAAACATGCAAGTAAGTACTCGTATCTATCAGGGAACTCCCTCGTGGCCACGGCAGAAGTGTGTCCAGTTTTCCCTGTTCCAACACTCCTTCCTTACTTGTTCAAACCCTCCTCTCCCCCTCATGTTTTCTCGTTCACATATTCTTCTACTCTGTTCTGCCATCTAACTGGTGGTCTGCCTCTCACACCAGGTCCCACAACTTCACTTCCATACACCTTCTTTACAAACTCTTTACCTTGCATTCTCTCTACATGTCCAAACCATCTCAATGTATTGTAAAAAGGGCTAACAAAACTGCGTCAAAAGAAGTTACAATGTTAAAAGAATATATACAATTACTTTTTAAACCTGTATGTATGTAGATCAAGCTAAATCTAACCTCCTCCCACACGGCCTCTCCATTTAGCTTCACCTCCTGATTTATAAAATATGTTAAGAAAAGGAGGCGTTCCCCGAGGTCAGAAATTATGTATCACGAGTGTACAGTTGCCAAAAAAACGTATTGCGACAAATCTTGATAAAACTTTAACCCTAGTAATATCCACAATTATTTGTAGGTACTATAAGCATGTATAACAGAAGGAAATATACATATCTTTCTGTGATACATACTCATAATCCCTACAAACAACTATGGACATTAATATATTTAATGTTGTATCAATAGTTGTCGCAATACCTTTTTTGGTAACTGTACCATTATTCTACTCGACAACTCACATTAGTTAGTTAAATAAACCCTGTTGCTTGGAATAGTTTGGAGGATTCAGTTGCTCTAGATTTACCAACACAAAACTTCCCCCTTAAATTTCAACTGTACATTATTCTACTCGACATCTCACACACAGGTACTTGATCATAGCGGCACAGGAGATGACGGCAGCCAAGGATGATAAGAAGGCAGCCAAGGTGTGTTTCGACAAAGCTGGATTGTCTGCTGAACTCTACCGTCTGGGAAAAACAAAGGTACAGAGAAGGACTTGATTTTTTTTTTTTTTTTTTTTTTTTTTTTTTTTTTTTTTTTTTTGGTATGTGCCTCGGTCGTGAAAATACACCGACTGATTGACTGACTGACTGACTGTGTAGCGGCAATATATATGTATACCATTCATTAAACATATTCCAGGTTAGATATACTGTAGAACTTCATAATTATGCAATGTTATAAAATATATATGTAACACACAAAACACAACAACACACCAAGACACTTTAGTAACACATACAGTTTTATCTTATATATTTGGGTTAAATGATTTTCCAAGCACCAACTCTTCTGTTTCGTACAATATTCTATTTATGTATATATTTAATTATTTTCGATTAATAATATCCCAACCACCGATTTCTTTTCAATGTCATAATATTTTTTTTTTTTTGTCTGTCTCTCCGTTAAATAATATCATACTTACTCCTTTATCTTATGATGTACAGATTGGAGTGCCTTGATTCCTCCAAAGTATGCCAGGAAACAGACCCAGATGAAGTAAAATAATGGTATCCTGTTGCCTGGAATAGTTTGGAGGAATCATAATCTCCAAAAATGTCTAAACTATACCTATGGATTCTACAGTAGTGTGTGAACCAATAAACATGACTACGAAAAGTGTGTGTGTGTTGTTGTTGTTGTTCATTAAATATTAGGACTATAGTGTGTGTGTGTGTGTGTGTGTGTGTGTGTGTTGTCAGGTGTTGTTCCATTAATTATTAGGACTATAGTGTGTGTGTTTGTGTGTGTGTTGTCAGGTGTTCTTCCGTGCTGGAGCTCTGGGTACATTAGAGGAGGTCCGTGATGAACGTATTGGTGGGATGGTGGCGTGGCTACAGGCGTGGGTGAGGGGTTACATCGGCAGACAGTCCTACAAGAAACTCCAAGAGCAGCGCGTTGCTCTAGAAGTGGTCCAGCGGAGCCTCAGGAAGTTCCTACAGATGCGTACATGGCCCTGGTACAACCTGTGGCAGAAGGTGAAGCCACTCCTCAATGTCACACGCATCGAGGACGAGATGAAATCACTCGAGGATAAGTTGGCTAAGTCCGAGGCCGACTATGAGAATGAAGTGAAACTGCGCCGGGAACTTGAAGCCGCCAACTTGACTCTCGTTGAAGAAAAGAATAACCTTCTGGTCACTCTGGACTCCACCAAAGGCAACATGTCAGAGTTTATAGAGAAGGAGAAAAAATTCAAGATTCAGAAAAGTGAAATGGAAGAACAGCTGAGTGTAAGTACAACATTCATGATAATTATTTGCATTGAGCTTTTAGTTTAAACCGTAACCATATAGAATGACAATTACACACCAAATACTTCTGTAACAAAAGCTATAAAGTATACACAAGGTTTTCTTTTATGGCAGGAATTATCCGAGCGACTGGAGAAAGAGGATAAGGTTCGTACACAACTCACTCAGGACAAGAAGAAAGTTGAACAAGACGTGAGCAGTTTGAAGAAGGATGTGAATGGCCTGGAGTCAGTGATCCAACAAGGGGAACTACACAAGGCTGACAAGGACCACCAAATTCGCTCACTACGAGAAGACGTCACTCACAACGAGGAACTCTTCACTAAGGTGACCAAGGAGAAGAAACAACTCCAGGAGTGTAACCAGAAGATGGCTGAGGACTTACAGACTGTAGAGGACAAGTGTACACACCTCAACAACATCAAGACCAAGCTGGAACAAACACTGGATGAACTCGAAGATGAACTCAGATCCGAAAAGCAGAGACGTGGCGAGAGTGACAAAGTGAGGAGGAGAGTGGAGGGCGACCTGAAGCTGACGCAGGAGACTATGATTGAACTGGAACGGTCACGCAAGGACCTGGAGACCACCATCCAACGCAAAGATAAGGAGGTGGCAGAGCTGGCCAGGAAACTCGACAGTGAACAGGGCAATGTGGCCAAGTTCAAGAAAAGCGTCAAAGAGTTGGAAGCTCACATCCAAGGCCTGGAACACGAACTGCAGCACGAACACGAGGTGCGCGTCAGACTGGAAACCAACAAAGGCAAACTGATGCACGAACTCTGTGAGACTGGAGAGCGTCTGGAGGAAGCCGGGGGTGCCACAGCCGCACAGATCGAACTCAACAAGAAGAGAGAGGCAGAACTGGCGAGACTACGGATGCAACTGGAGGACAACAAGACCAAACACGAGTCTGTACTTAGTAACCTCCGTAAGAAACACAGCGACACCGTTGGAGAGATGTCAGACCAAATGATGACACTCAATAAAGCCAAGGCAAGGTGAGTGGAAGGAGGGAAGGGAAGAGGAGGGAAGATGAGTAGGGGAAAATGAGTAGGAGAGGTGAGTGGGGGAGGTGAGTGGGGGAGGTGAGTGGGGGAGGTGAGTGGGGGAGATGAGTAGGGGAGGTGAGTGGGGGAGGTGAGTAGGAGAGGTGAGTGGGGGAGGTGAGTGGGGGAGGTGAGTGGGAGAGTGGAGGAAGGGAGGACAGGCCAAGTGAGTGAAGGAAGGGAGGAAAGGCCAAGTGAGGAGGGGAAGGGAAGGAAAGGGAGTCTGTTTAAACGAACGCCATCAATATTGACAGATTGTGTGAAATATAAGCACCTTTAGAACTTAAACTTAACTGTTTCCTCCATGACGCTGAATAAATCGTTACTTATTAAAGGTGGCAATTCTTTTTTTTACATTGGAGTGCCATGATTCCTCCAAAGTATGCCAGGAAACAGGACCAGAATGAGCAAAAATAATGGTGTTCTGTTGTTGCTTGGAATAGTTTGGAGGATTCAGTTGCTCCAGAATTACCAACACAACACAAACTTTCTCTCTTTCTCTACAGGGCTGAGACCGAAAAGGAAGAACTGAAGAACTCACTGGACGAAGCCAAGATGTCTCAAGACTTATTGCGTCAGGAGAAGGTAAAAAAATAATATTTATTTATGTATTTATTTATTTATTTATTTATTTATTTATTTATTTATTTATGTATTTATTTATTTATTTATTTATTTATTTATTTATGTATTTATTTATGTATTTATTTATTTAATTATTTATTTAATTATGTATTTATTTATGTATTTATTTATGTATTTACTTATTTATTTATTTATGTATTTATTTATGTATTTATTTATGTATTTATTTATGTATTTATTTACGTATTTATTTATTTATTTATTTATGTATTTATTTATTTATTTATTTAATTTATTTATTTATTTATTTATTTATTGTTCACATTCCTAACAGCCAGAACTTCATAGTCACTCACTCACTCAATCAATCCATCGACCAACCAACCAACCAATCACTTCCACAATCACTCACTCAATCAATCAATAAACCAATCAATCAATCAACCAACTCACTCCCACCCTCACTCTCACACACAGAACGCCACCGAGAAAACGAACAAACAGTTGGTACATCAGATAAAAGAGGTGTCGGTGAGACTAGAGGGAGCCACCAGGACAGTCAACGAGTACAACGTGACCAAGAAGAAACTGGCCCTGGAGAACACAGACCTCGTACACCAACTGGAGGAGACCGAGGCCAAGATGGGAGAAGTCAACACACTCAAACTCTCTCTCGCCAACCAGTTATTAGAAGCTAAGAAGATGGCCAACGACGAAGCCAGAGTGAGTCATAATCAATAAAAGCATTGTATACTGAATGAGTGAAGATAGTTACTAGTCGTAGATTATAGAACACGCAGAGTTAACCAGAGTTTTGGTCATGTGTATTTGTAAACATTCCTACCCAAACTTTAGTGTATTTTAATGACAAATTTACACGTGTTATGGTGATATTATCGAGGAAAAAACAACATTTACAGAAAGGTTAGAAAGAATCCATTATATAGTCCATGACGTGTTAGTGGTTGTGGAAATTAACACAAATATAATTATAAACTATGGTTATACATTTTTTTCTCTTTTAACTTTATCTCTTCTCACTTTATCTCTTCTCACTATATCTCTTCTTACTTTATCTCTTCTTACTTTATCTCTTCTTACTTTATCTCTTCTCACTTTATCTCTTCTTACTTTATCTCTTCTTACTTTATCTCTTCTCACTTTATCTCTTCTCACTTTATCTCTTCTCACTTTATCTTTTCTCACTTTATCTCTTCTCACTTTATCTCTTCTCACTTTATCTCTTCTTACTTTATCTCTTCTCACTATATCTCTTCTCACTTTATCTCTTCTCACTTTATCTCTTCTTACTTTATCTCAGAGCCGCATCGATATCCTGGGCAAGTATCGTAACCTGGAGTTGGATGCCGATGGTCTACGTGAGCAACTAGACGAAGAGATTGAGGTGAAGGGTGAGTTGGAACGGCAGTTGAACAAGGCGGTCTCGGAGGCACAGATGTGGCGTGCTAAGTTTGAGTCTGAGGGCTTGGCGAGGTGTGAGACTCTGGAAGCGGAAAGGAGCAAGCTGCTGGCACGTTTGGACGAGGCTGAGGCCCACATATTGCAGCTCAATGCCAAAAATATCAACCTCGAAAAGAACAAGGTGCGAATCAACACGGAACTGGAGCAGGTTCAGTTGGACATTGACCGCGCCCAGACCATGGCGGCCGCCTCAGAAAAGCGACAAAAGAACTTCGACAGGGTCGCCTCGGAATGGAAAGTTAAAATTGATGATCTGACCAGAGAGCTCAGCAACTGCCAAAAACAGTGTCGCAACTACTCCATCGAAATGTTCCAGATGAAAACCATTAACGACCAGACTCTGGAACAATTGGAAGACTCCCGTCGTGATAACAAGAACCTGGCCAGTCAAATCAAAGACCTCACGAGTCAGATTGGAGATGGGGACCGTTCCCTCTTTGAAGTGGAAACGAACTCCAGGCGACTGGAAGCTGAGAAAGAAGAGCTCCACTCAGCTCTGGAGGAAACTGAGGCTGCACTGGAACAACAAGAAAACAAAACTCTTCGAATGCAAGTTGAACTCACTCAGGCCAAACAGGAAATGGAAGGAAGGCTCCAGGAAAAGGAAGAAGAATTCTGTGCAACCAGGTTGGTAAAAATGTATTACTGAAATATTAGGTTCCCTTTGATGATATGGAGAAATTCTTAAATACAGAGTAAACTTGCATTAAGAAAATGGAAAAGTCGACACTCCTGTACTTCAAATTATATTCTTATAAAATTTGTCAACTCGTCATGTTTTTTTCTGTGGGTAATAATTTGCCCAACATGTATATTTCATGTTTCTTATAGAATGATGGCTAACCACTAAGTTCAAATCTATAGGATACTACAAACATACAGTAGATGAACAACGTAATCAACATGTTACTCAATAAGTTATAAGGATATAAAAATAATAACTGGGTATCCGTTTTTTTTTTTTTTTTTTTTTTTTTTTTTTGTACATCGAATCTTTTTTAGCTGAGTATCTGAACCTTTTACTATTTATCCCACAGAAGAGCATCGACATAAATAACCTGTCAAATCCTGAGGTATTTTTTTATTATTCTAAACTAAGATAATAATATATTTTACATTTTAATCAATTCTGTGATCAGATAATATTGTTTTTGCCTCCCAGGAAGAGCCACCAGCGAGCTGTGGAGAGTTTACAATCATCCCTTGAGGCCGAGTCTAAGAGCAAAGCTGAGGCAATACGAATGAAGCTCAAGATGGAGACGGACATTCACGACTTGGAGGCAGCGCTCGACAACAGCAACAGAGCCAACAGCGACTTACAGAAACACATCAAGAAACAGGAGACGGAGTTGAGTGAGGTGCAGCAACGGATGGACGGGGTTCAGGCCAAGTACTCCCAATTGTTAAAAGAGAACGCTGCTACTGACCGTCGCCTCAACACGCTGACATCAGAGCTGGAAGAGTGTCGTAGTCTGCTGGACAAATCGGACCGTAACCGTCGACAGGCCCAGGATGAACTGACCACTGCCTGCAGCCACAACGAGAAACTCAACACCGAGAACGGGAACCTGACATTGGTGAAGAGGAAACACGAGGCAGACCTGGTCACATTACAGGTACAAACCGACAGTCCCTTGTAATAAAAGTTGGAGATTACCTGTCAATTGTTGTTAATATAATGACGAGTGTAATTTTCATGTTTACCAATATTCCACACAGCCAAACTAACTTCAGATGAGGTATAGTAGACATAAGTTATAAGACATAAGTTTATGTATCCATGTATTATACTACTGTGTGTATATTTATGGAAAATCACCCAAATACTTTCCACCTCATCAGGGTGAAGTGGACGACGCAGTGACCCAGAAGAGAAGTCTCGAAGACAGAGCCAAGAAAGCCCTGTTGGACGCCACCCGCCTGGCTGATGAACTCCGAGCAGAACAGGAACATGCGCAGACACAGGAAAAGATGCGCAAAGGACTCGAGGTTACTGTTAAGGAACTGCAGGTTAGACAAGGGTTCAGTCAAGTTTTATATCACCTATAGTACTATTACTCGTGATACATAATTTCTGACCAGAGTGTGTGTGAGGAGCGGAAAACTTCGAATCGCCTGGTATTGCTCATTTCCCCCCACCCAGTACACCTATAGAGGCTGAGTTCGAATGCAGGGTATGTGTGTGTGTGTATGTGTGTGTATGTGTGTGTGTGCCAGCCGTTCGTCTCTGGTCAGAAATTACGTATCACGAGTGTACTATTACTCGTTCAATCTTGCATAAAAGTTCAATAACATTAGTTAATCGCTTCTTTTGAGTAAACCTTCATAAAGAAAACAACTGGTATATTCTAAGCACTACGGTATAATAATACACAATTGAAAATACTCCTACAAAAAGCTTCTATATTTTCTATTAATAACTCAATATTCACAACACTATTTTTCAAGGTTAATATTTTCTTTATCTAAAATATTATTATCATTGACATTAACATAATTCTTTCATTACTGTTTTTAGGTTTACTCTCTTTTGTCGATGTTACAGGTGCGTCTGAAAGAGAGTGACGAAATACTACAGACTGCAGGAAGGGCAACGGTGAACAAGTTAGAAAAACGCATCAAAGAGTTGGAGAACCAATTACACTTCGAGGTGGCCAACTTATCTGAGGCCCAGAACGACAACAACAAGTACGAGAAACAGGTGATGGAGTTCTCATACCAGGCTGACGAGGACAAGAGAGTCAGGGCACAGATGCAAGACGTGGTGGACAAGATGCAACAGAAAGTCAAGAAGTACAAGTCGCAGATCGAGGAAGCCGAGGAGATCGCTGCCCTCAACCTGGCTAAGTATCGCAAGGCTCAGCAGGAACTCGACTATTTCCATCAAGCTACGAACACCGTCACTCTAGTCCAGAAGACGTTCTCACAGTCTGTGGTTTAATAATAGGAATCTTTATTATTATACACACATTGGACTGTCCATGTTCTAAATATTTCTTTTATTCTTTCAGGGTCACACTGTGGTTTTTTTTCAGGTACCCACACACGAGCTTAGGGTAGAATGTGTGTGTGTGTGTGTGTGTGTGTGTGTGTGTGTGTGTGTCATTATACTGTACAAAAATAGTTATGAACATTCAATTATTGGCACTGTAATACGAACTGTTATACCGTCATGGTCAATAATAATCATCCACAATGGGGTGACTCCTGTAAATGTACACTCGCAATCCTATATATGTATCCAACCTTACTTCAAATAGCCTGATTGAGTATTAGGCAAGCGCAAGCAAGATTAAATATGTAACAGGATAAGCGTTGTAGTTGGTTCACTAGTATGTCAAATGATACGAAATTTCAACAAGACATGGAATTTTTTTTGGAATGTGAGTGTACCAGTGAGATAGAAAAGGGACGACGGGGACATTGTAGTTAGTGTTGTAAGACCATACATACATACATACATACATACATACATACATACATACATACTATATTTCAACCACTGCGAGGTTTCATACGACTGCAATAAAAAACACAAATAAATTAATTTTTTGTGTTTGTTTCTTTTTCTTTATCCCTACATTTAAGATAGACTAACATTCCTTTTTTTATTATTATGTTCCAACTCTTATTATGTTCAAGCCCGTTACCGTGGCCCAGGTTAACTGCTGCTCACACACACACACACACACACGTCACGACTTCCGAACTGGTACCCAGCCACAGAGGGGAGGAAAGTGAGGGTAATTCCCAAATACTGCAGCTGCTATGGTACAGTATACTCATGTTACGTAATTTCTGACAAGAAACGAACGGCAGGCACACACACACACACACACACACACACCCTGCATTCGAGCTCAGCCTCTATAGGTGTATGTACTGGGTGGGGAAATGAGCAATACCAGGCGATTCGAAGCTTTCTGCTCCTCACACTCTGGTAAGAATGTATGTATCACGAGTGTACAGTTGCCTCTCAAAAAAAAAAAAAAAATGCAAGACTCTGGCAGGTAGTGTCTCGAAATTTTATAAGGCAACTGTACAGCCATGGGTGATAGTGCTTGACCAGGGTATACAAGGAGTGTTGGAGAGCAACTGAACCGATTTCGAAAATGTGAGTCTTCTAAACCTCTCTCAACGTTAAGAATGGTTTGGAAAATTCACTTGATAGTGAGGGTGATTTACGACGTTCAGTGAGTGGCCTTATAGTTACAGTGCCTGAAACTCAAATCGGAAGAGTAAATATTCTCAGGCCCTCACATGAAAAGATGCTTATCTCCCGACCGATAAATTACGCGAGTCCAGCACCACACTAACCAACCATCACAACCACCACCACCACTCGACCACTTCCCTATACTTACTATATAGAATAATTATACATGTGATAAAAATGTTGAAGGAACCTAACTGTGTAATGTGTATCCTTCTATTCTATTCCTCGATCACATTATATTTATTACACTCTTGTCATTCCTAGCTGCTTAATTACCGTTTATTATTATTATTATTATTATTATTATTATTATCATTATTATTATTATTATCATTATTATTATTATTATCATTATTATTATTATTATCATTATTATTATCATTATTATTATCATTATTATTATCATTATTATTATCATTTTTGATTATTATTATTATTAATATTATTATTTTTATTCTATTTATTATGTGGGCCTTTTGTTATATACTCTCTCTCTCTCTCTCTCTCTCTCTCTCTCTCTCTCTCTCTCTCTCTCTCTCTGGCAGTCGTAACATTGTATACACGGTGGGTGGGGGGTGGGGGGGGGTGTCTATCTGGTTGTATAGAAAACGTCACCTTCTCCAGGGCTGACAATAATTAACTCACTCATTGGTCACACCACCTGCTCCACTTTTTATTATTATTATTATTATTATTATTATTATCATTATTTTATTTATTATTTTATTTATTATTTTATTTATTATTTTATTTATGATTTTATTTATTATTATTATTATTATTATTATTATTTATTATTTTATTTATTATTATTATTATTATTATTATTATTATTATTATTATTATTATTATTATTATTATTATTATTATTATTATTATTATCAGTATTATTATCATTTACACATCATTATAAATATCCACTTATGTCACCAAAATCCCTTACTGGGACTTGTACTAAATATAGTAAAAAAAAAACTAAAATAAAACTCAGCACAGACAAACAAGGAAATTTACACGTTCAGCCATTCATTTATAATAATAATTCTCTCGTCATTTTACGTGAATTATTTATTTTTTTACTGCAAAGTCGGAGACAAAAAAAACTATATGTTCAGTTTCATAGGCGTAATATATTCTTACTATAGGTTAGATAGGTTAGGGGATTGTAAAATTAATATCAGAATGTATTTTTATATATATTAAATATCAGATTTTTTTTTTTTTTTTTTTTTTTTTTTTGCTATATTTTATTCAGAGTAGAAAGGACTTGCTTGTTGTATTTTAAAATGTTACATTAGTACACATTCTGTTTCTCTTCCGGCAGCACACGTGGTGTTAGGTTACCACTAGTAGGGAAGGAGAGGGAAGGGAGAGGGAAGGAGAGGGAAGGGAAGGGAGGGGTAGGGAAGGGAGGGAAGGAGAGGGAAGGGAAGGATAGGGAAGGGAGGGAGAGGGAGGGAGAGGGAAGGGAGGGATAGGGAAGGAGAGGGAAGGGAGGGAGAGGGAAGGGAAGGGAAGGGAACGATAGGGAGGGAGAGGGAAGGGAGGGAGAGGGAAGGGAGGGAGAGGGAAGGGAAGGGAAGGATAGGGAAGGGAGGGAGAGGGAGGGAGAGGGAAGGGAGGGATAGGGAAGGAGAGGGAAGGGAGGGATAGGGAAGGGAGGGATAGGGAAGGGAGGGATAGGGAAGGGAACGATAGGGAGAGGGAAGGGAGAGGGAAGGGAGGAAGGGAGAGGGAAGGGAGGAAGAGGAGAGGTTAGCAGAAAGAACACAACCTGGTAGCAGCAGCAACAACAAAAACAACATTCCTTTTTGAGATAACCACTACCACCACCACAACCACTATCACCAACACAACCACTACTCCACCCAACACAACAACTTCAACAATTAACTACCACCACGACCACTACAACCACTACAACCATCACAACTACCACCACTACCACTACAACCACTACAACCATCACAACTACCACCACTACCACCACCACAACAACTTCAACAATTAACTACCACCACGACCACTACAACAACTTCAACAACTACCACCACGACCACTACAACCATTACAACCATCACAACTACCACCACTTCCATCACACAACAACTTCAACAATTAACTACCACCACCACGACCACTACAACCATCACAACTACAACTACTACCACTACTCCACTATCACCATTTCCAACATAACCACTACCTCTACTATCACCACAACTTCAACCACTACCACCACCAGTTCAACTACTCCCACGATCACTAACTACAACTATCACAAACACTACTACTACCACAACCAACTCCTGTCATTACAACCAGTTTAACCATCACCACAACCCATTTCAATACAACCAATCCACCGACATTAACTTTCCTTCCATCGTGCAAGTAAATCAGTATCGTATCAAAATATAATCATACAACAATACCTTACGTCAACTTAAGCAATCCCCTCAATTATTATTATTATGAGGTGTCTGTGTGTGTGTGGGGGGGGGGAGGGTAGGCGTGTACAGAAAAGCATGTGAAGAAGACAGTGTGTGTGTGTGTGTGTGTGTGTGTGTGTGTGTGTGTGTGTGTGTGTGTGTGTGTGTGTGGTATCTGTGAGTGTTCAAGAGTGTGTATGTGTGTGTGTCTGTGAGTGTTCAAGAGTGTGTATGTGTGTGTGTCTGTGAGTGTTCAAGAGTGTGTATGTGTGTGTGTCTGTGAGTGTTCAAGAGTGTGTGTGGTGTGGTGTGTGTGTGAGTGTTCAAGAGTATGTGTATGTGTGTATGTGTGTGTGTGTGTGTGGAGTGTTCAAGAATGTGTATGTGTGTATGTGTGTCTGTGAGTGTTCAAGATTGGAGTAGAAGTAGTCACGGTAGCTGTTATGGTTTTGTGTCCCCTCCTGACCCTGACCGTGACTCGTGAGCAG
>JAWZYT010003632.1:20000-45000 GCA_034508575.1 Petrolisthes manimaculis | reverse complement strand
TCAGAATCGGAGAAGAACGAGTTTTACTGGAGAGTAATAAATGGACAAATAAAAAAGTGGTACAAGAAGAAGTAATAGGAGTGCATGGAACAAGTTGGGGAAATAAAGAAAACGGAGAGAGGATAGGGAAAGTAAAGATAACATATACTAATATAGACGGTTACATTACTAGTAAACTAGAACTGGAGGATTATTTAAGAAAAGAAAACCCTGATATGATGTGTATAGTAGAGACCAAGCTGTCAGAAGAAATAAAGTTTCAGGAGCTCGAAATAAACGAAGGTCGATATAAGGTGTGGAGAAGAGATAGAGTGGGGAGGAGGGGAGGTGGAGTGATGGTAATGATAAAGTCTCACTTAAAAGTGGATAAGGTTGAAACGGGTAAAGGGAAGGCAGAAATATTGAAAATGAGGGTAACGATGGGGATAAACAAAATGTTAAATGTGGTGGTGGTTTATGTTCCCCCAAAGTCCAATACGTGGAACAGGGAGGAATATGACGAATTACTAAGGGGTACTAAAGAGGACCTGGAAAGATTGATGAGGGAGAATAGGGACTTGATAGTAATGGGTGATTTTAATTGTAAAGAAGTAGATTGGGAGAACTTGGAAACGAAGGGAAATTTGGATTCATGGGGATCAGTATTACTTGAAATGATGATGGAAAATATCATGACACAATGGGTAACTGAAAACACGAGGTTCAGAGGTTCGGACGAACCATCAAGACTTGATTTAGTGTTCTCTCGCGGGACAGATGAAATAAGTAGTGTTAAATATGTAAGCCCACTTGGCAAAAGTGATCATGTGTTGATTGATATGACTGTACCAGTTGGTGACGTAATAGAGCGGGTTGAACCAAACAGGAAGAACAAGTGGAATTATGGAAGGACGGATTTTGTCAATCTAAGAAAGTTCTTTGAGAGGATAGACTGGAGAGAGATACTTGAAGCTAATAATGTGCAGGATAAATATGACGCTTTTTTAAAGATCTATAAAGAAGGTGTAACTAAATATGTACCCAAATACAAGGAAAGGAGGCCAGGTCATAAAGACTGGTTCAACGATAGGTGCGAGAGTGCCAGATTGAAGAAGGAGAAAGCCTGGAAAAAAATGCGGAGAAGAAGTACACAGAAGACCAGATGTGAATATAAACTAGCCAGAAATAACTATGTTCAGATAAGAAGGCAAGAGGAAATGAATTATGAAAGAAATATAATAAATAAATGTAAGAATGAACCCAAGATGTTATACAGGTTTATAAACGGGAAAATTAAACAGAAGATAGGTATTGATAGGCTTAAGGTAGATGGAATAGTGTACGAGGACGATTATGCTAAGTGTGAGGTTATGAATAAAAAATTTCAGGAGGTGTTTACAGAAGAGAGCGAGTTGGTGGATCAAGAAGCAGCAAATAGTGTGGTGGAGTTGGACGATATAGTGGTGGAGAGGGAGGAACTACTAAACCGAATGGGGAAACTAGACGGAAGGAAAGCTGTAGGTCCAGATGAAATTGCTGCTATGATTCTAAAGGAATGTAGGAATCAAGTATTGGTGCCAGTATATGACATTATAGAAAGTAGCTTAAGAGAGGGTTCTGTTCCCAAGGAATGGAAAAGATCACATATAGTGCCTATATACAAAGGAGGAAACAGTGAGGATCCTCTTAATTACAGGCCGGTGGCATTAACGAGTGTAATGTGTAAACTGTGTGAGGGGATAATAAAGGACCAGTGGACGAACCACTTGCAACAGGAAAAGATAATAACTGACGCTCAATATGGGTTTAGGAGAGGGAAATCCTGCACTGGTAATCTGTTAAATTTTTACTCGAGGGTCATAGATGTAGTACAAGAGAGGGAGGGATTTGTGGATTGTGTGTACCTTGACCTGAGGAAGGCCTTTGATAAGGTACCACACAAGAGATTGTTATGGAAGTTAAAAAATTATGGTGGGGTTGGGTCAAATCTGCTGAAGTGGATGGAGGATTACCTAGTGGGGCGACAGATGAGTACAGTGATTAGAGGAAAGGAGTCATCATGGAGAGACGTAAAGAGTGGTGTGCCGCAGGGCTCGGTGCTGGGACCGATCATGTTTGTACTATATGTGAACGATATGGTGGAGGGGATAGAGAGTTACATAAGTATTTTTGCGGACGATACAAAGTTAATGAGGAAGATAGAGAGTCCGGGAGATTGTGAGCAACTACAGCAAGATCTAGATAGGATACATAAGTGGAGTCAGGATTGGGAAATGCAGTTCAACACCAACAAATGTAAAGTAATGGAAATGGGCAAAAGTAAGTGGAGACCATCCAGAAACTACAGAATGGGGGGAGATGTTTTACAAAAGACAGCTGAGGAAAAGGACTTGGGGGTAATGACACAGGATACACTCTCACCAGAAAAACATGTAAATAAGATAGCTGGTGCAACATATAGAATGGTGAAGAACATAAATATATCTTTCAATTATATGGACGAGGAGTTGGTGAAAACGTTGATTGAGTCAATAATCCGACCACAGTTAGAGTATGCTTCAGTGGTGTGGGCTCCACACAAAAAGAAACATATTCAAAAGTTGGAGAGAGTACAGAGGGCGGCTACGAGAATGGTTCCCAGCTTGGCACAGTTGTTGTACGAGGAGAGATTGGAAAGGTTAGGCCTATCAACACTGGAGAAGAGAAGGATGAGAGGAGACCTAATAACAGTGTATAAACACATGAAAGGCATGGAGAAAACTGATAGAGATGGCTGGTTAGTCTGGGATGAGGGGGAACATAGAGGTCATGGCAGGAAGTTGAAGAAAACACGCTGTAGAAAGGACATCAAGAAGTTTAGTTTTCCCTACAGGTGTGTCAGTGATTGGAATAGCTTGGATAGGGAAGTAGTGGAAGCAGAGAATATTCAGTCATTTAAAAAGAGATTAGATAGAAGTAGATATGGAGACAGAACAGACTGAGCCTTGCTCATATCCTGTTAAACACAACTAGGTGAGTACAACTAGGTGAGTACACACACGAGTACACGCGAACACTGAGAGGAAAGTGGAATAAAATTTGCTTCGAACTTATTTATATTTCGATTCGTGTGTTCGAAGCAGGTTTTTATGATTCGCGACTCGCTCATACGTTCGAGAGAGAGAGAGAGAGAGAGAGAGTAGAGAGTATGTGTATGAGAGAGTGTGTGTGTGTGTGTGCGTTTGTGAGAGAGATAGAGATAGAATGAGAGAGAGAGTATGTGTATGAGAGTGTGTGTATGAGAGAGAGAGAATGATAGAGAGAGAAGTAGGTAAAGAGAGGGTGGATAGATAGATAGGTGGGGGAGTATGGGGGTAGGGGGGGTATATAAAGAGAGAGAGAGAGAGAGAGAGAGAGAGAGAGAGAGAGAGAGAGAGAGAGAGAGAGAGAGTGAGGGAAGGAAGGTTGAAACGGAAGTGGTTTAATGAGCTTCCGAGACCCTTAGCTGAAAGATCTTATATACCCCCCCCTCCCTACCCCCCCTACCCCCCTTACCCCCCTACCCCCCTTCCTATCTATCTATCCACCCTCTACCCCCCCCCACCCTCTTATCTATCTATCCACCCCCCATTTACCTACTTCTCTCTCTCTCTCTCTCTGAAGGAGGAAGTGGAGGAAAGGTGGAGGAGGAAGTGGAGGAAAGGTGGAGGAGGAAGTGGAGGAAAGGTGGAGGAGGAAGTGGAGGAAAGGTGGAGGTAAGGTGGAGGAGGAAGTGGAGGAAAGGTGGAGGAGGAAGTGGAGGAAAGGTGGAGGAAAGGTGGAGAAAAGGTGGAGGAGAGGTGGAGGTAAGGTGGAGGAGGAAGTGGAAGAAAGGTGGAGGAGGAAGTGGAGGAAAGGTGGAGGAGGAAGTGGATGAAAGGTGGAGGTTGTTAAATATGGTGCCGTTGCAAAAGTGTTACCAATGTAGGAGTCGTCGCAGCGTTACCATGACAACGAAAAGTGTAAACAATGATATTATTATTGTTATTATTACGTGGTGAGGTTGGAACGAAGGAAATAGAAGGAAATGAAAGGTGTGGAAGCATAATAGAAGGAAATAGAAGGAAAAAGGAAGGAAATAGATGTAAAGAAAAAGTGTG
Source organism: Petrolisthes manimaculis (assembly GCA_034508575.1). Classification (NCBI taxonomy): domain Eukaryota; kingdom Metazoa; phylum Arthropoda; class Malacostraca; order Decapoda; family Porcellanidae; genus Petrolisthes; species Petrolisthes manimaculis. The sequence continues at coordinate 40,903 of JAWZYT010003632.1, read as the reverse complement.
GAAGTAAATAGAAGGATAATAGAAGGAAATAGAAGGAAAATGGAAGGAAATAGAAGGAAATAGAAGGAAATAGAAGGAAATAGAAGGAAATAGAAGGAAAATGGAAGGAAATAGAAGGAAATAGAAGGAAATAGAAGGAAATAGAAGGAAATAGAAGGAAATCGAAGGAAATAGAAGGAAATAGAAGGAAAATGGAAGGAAATAGAAGGAAATAGACACGGAGGAAGGACATTAAGGAAGGAAAGGAAGGAAATAGAAGGAAAGAAAGGATAATTAGCAAGTAAGAACGAAGTAAAAAGGAAGGAAATGAGAAAAAATGAAGGAAACTAAGATAGAGAAAGAGAGAAAAAAAGTAAGAGAGAAAGATAATAAGAGAGAGAGATAATAAGAGAGGAATAATAAGAGAGAGAGAGAGAGATATAATAAGAGAGAGAGATAATAAGAGAGGAATAATAAGAGAGAGAGAAAGAGAGAAAGAGAGAGAGAAAGAGAGAAAGAGAGTGAGAGAGAGAGAAAGAGAGAAAGAGAGAGAGAGAGAGAGAAAGAGAGAAAGAGACAATGCCTTCTATCGCTGAACAGAAAGCTAAAGTGAACAGCAAAATTCAGGATTTACGAAAAAAAATTCAGTTGTCTGGTAAGAACACACACACACACACACACACACACACACACGTAGGAGGAATAACACACACACACACACACATACATGTTGGAGGAATAACACACACACACACACATAACTGTTTACAAAATAATATTGTTGTTAATAATAATAATAATAATAATAATAATAATAATAATAATAATAATAATAATAATAATAATAATAATAATAATAATAATAATAATAAAAATAAAAACAATAATAATAATAAAAATAAAAACAACAATAATAATAATAAACCTCTCCCCCCACTCCCTATCCCCCCTTGTACCTATCCCCCACACCTCTCCCTCTCTCTCAATCCCCCCCACCACTCCCTCTCCCCCACACCCTCCCTTTCCTTCAACAGAGGGGGAAAGTAAGGCGTTTTATGAAGAAAGTGAATCAGAGAAACGTAACAATAAGACAGCCATAACCACACTCAGATCAGATATTAAACTACTCCATGTTAGGATAGAAGAAGCCAATCAGGTTAGTAGTAGTAGTAGTAGTAGTGGTAGTGGTAGTAGTGGTAGTAGTAGTAGTAGTAGTAGTGGTGGTGGTGGTGGTGGTAGTGGTGGTGGTAGTAGTGTTGATAATAATAATAATAATAATAATAATAATAATAATAATAATAATAATAATAATAATAATAATAATAATAATAATAATAATAATAATAATAATAATAATAATAATAATAATAATAATAATAATAACAACATTAATAATAACAATAAAAACAAAAATAATAATAATAATAATAATAATAATAATAATAATAATAATAATAATAATAATAATAATAATAATAATAATAATAATAATAATAGTGATAATTTTTATAACGAACGAATTTTTTCAGGGAGGAGAACGAAGTGTTGAGAAAATATTACAACAACAAAAACAAAAGCGGGGAACCTCAGCCTGCGCACAAACGGGAAGAGTGAGATGCGCAGACGCAACCCTTCGCGCAACTCAGTACAAATTACACGACATGGTGAAACGTGTTAATGCTCTTATTCACACGTCCAAACAGGTGAGAGAGAGAGAGAGAGAGAGTGTATGTGTGTGTGTGTGTGTGTAGAGAGAGAGAGAGAGAGAGAGAGAGAGAGAGAGAGAGAGAGAGAGAGAGAGAGAGATATTGTGTGTGTTAGAGAGAGAGTGTGTGTGTGTGTGTGTGTTTAAATATAATTATGATTGAGTATTTTATTATGAATAAAATATATCTTTATCTCTCTAAAAAATAACCTATATACATATAACCTATATATATATATATATATATATATATATATATATATATATATATATATATATATATATAATTATAAACAAAACAAAATATCCCTTCATCTCTCTTTGATTATTATTATTATTACTATTATTACTATTATTATTATTATTATTATTATTATTATTTCCAGAAGAGTGAGAGATTGGCAACACTGAAGGCTCAACTGAGGGAAGCCACGTGTGAGAAAGCTCAACAAGAACAGATCAGCATTCATGTCTTACAGCAGGTACGAGAGAGAGAGAGAGAAAAATGAAAATGATGTTTGTGTGTGTGTGTGTTATACGCAAAAACTCAGACTTAACTCTTCTTTCTTTCTCTCTCTCTCTCACACATACATCCTCTCTCTCTCTCTCTCTCTCTCTCTCTCTCTCTCTAAATTCTAAACTCTCCCCTCTCTCTCTAAATTCTAACCCCCTCTCTCTCTCTCTCTCTCTCTAAATTCTAACCCCTTCTCTCTCTCTCTAAATTCTAAACCCCTCTCTCTCTCTCTCTCTCTCTAAATTCTAAACCTCTCTCCCTCTCTCCCTCTCTCTCTCTCTCTCAGGATTTAATAGGGTTGGAGAATGAGTTAGAACGAGTAGGTGTGAGTGTGAGTGAAGGTGACGCCGTGAGAAGGAGGTACAGAGCCATGGTGACATCACTGAGGGGAGAGGCCGCGTCACACCGCACAACACTCGACAATTTACAGAACAGGTTGGCAGAGGAGAAGGACGCGCTGAAAAATCTGAGGGTGAGTGAGTTTGAGTCGATTTGGGTTTGTTTTGGGTTTGTTTTGGGTTGATTTGGGTTTGTTTTGGGATGATTTGGGTTTGTTTTGGGTTCATTTGGGTTCATTTGGGTTGTTTTGGGTTATTTTGGGGTTTGTTTTGCATGAATTTGGGTTGATATAGGTCGATTTATTATTATTTAAGTTGATTTGGGTTTGTTTTGGTTTGTTTCGAGTGAATATAAATTGGTTTGGGTTGATTTGAGTTGATTTGGGTTTGTTTATATTTGATTTGAGTTGATTTAGGTTAGCTTGGGTTGATTTGGGTTTGTTTTGGGTTCATTTTGGTTCATATAGGTTGTTTTGGGGTGTTGTTTTGAGCGAATTTGGGTTGATTTAGGTTGGTTTATTTTGGGTTGAATCTTTTATAATATACACTCTCTCTCTCCAGGACAGCCGAAGAAAGGCCGAGAAGACAAGAGACAGTCTGAGGACAAGATTACACGAAGAGGAAGAAAATGCTTACGAAACCAAGAGAGAAAGAGAAAAGAGATTATTTGAATTTAGGTAAGAAGGAAGGAAGAGGGGAAGGAGGGAAGAGAGGAGGGGGAGGAAGAAAGGAGAGAGAAGGAAGAGAAGGAGGGAGGGAAGGAGGGAAGGAGAGAAGGAGAGAGAGGGAGGGAAGAGAGGTGAGGAGAGGGAAAGGGGAGGAAAGAAATAGTAGTAGTAGTAGTAGTAGTAGTAGTAGGGGAGGAAAGAAATAGTAGTAGTAGTAGTAGTAGTAAGGGAGGAAGTAGTAGTTGTAGTAGTAGTAGTCAATAACATTCATAGTATTTACGATGGCGTGGTACCGGTATTATACATCGTACCGACATTACACCATCGTAAATACCACCACCATACAAACATTTTTACAAAACATACAAACATACAACAAACAAACATTCTTACATACATACAAACATATAAAATATAAACATGCTTACATACAAACACCAAAAAACACGCATTTCTCCATAACAAACAAACACAAGCACAAACAAACATACATACCGAACAAATACCAAACATAAAAACACACATAACAAACAAATAAACATACATACATAACAAACAAACACCAAAAACACAAACACACATACATACCAAACCAACAAACACAAACACACACATACATAACAAACAAACATAAACATGCATACATAACAAACAAACAAACACCAAAAAACACAAAAACACACATAACTAACTAACAAACAAACAAACAAACACACACACACACAGGCGTCGAGGAGAGGAGCGACGTGCGCAGGATTTACAAGGAATGGCTGCCGATCGCCGTTTGTCCATTCTGCGCACCCCCACGCGCAGAGGTTCCCCCACTGCCACGATACCACTCTCTCAGGATGCGCAGGAGTTGGTGGAGGCTGAACTCGAAAAATATCAACACTTATTTACCAAGTTGAAGGTGAGAGAGAGGGAGAAAAAAATTGAAAAAAAATAAACAGTCATGGATCCAGATAATCAGATAATAATAATAATGTTTTCGGGATTTTTAGGAGTCACGACCGTAAATTGATCGAAATACACCTATAATAATTATGTTTTCAGGATGTTTCAAAGCGGTATGATACTAAAATAAAAATAATAATGCTGTTTACAGGATGTTTTAGGGGTAACGAGCGTAGATGAAGTTGTGGACAGACTGAAAACACAGGCTGGAACTCGGGAACATCTCCGTCAATTACGTTCCGTTACCTTAGAAGAAGTAACACGTTTGAAACAAGAAAAGGAACATTTACATCAGGAACTACACAGGGTTAAATATGCCACTACGGAAGATGCTGCTAGGTGAGTAGTAGTAGTAGTAGTAGTAGTAGAGGTGGTAGTAGTAGTAGTAGTAGTAGTATAAAATATTCATGGTATAATTTATACGTTACATCAAATAATAATAATAATTATAATCTATATATCTAAATGAAGAGACTCTGTTTGTGTGTCATGGTATACAAATTGTCATGTGACCACCTACAGCGCCAGGAATTCACACACGGAAAATGTGTGACAGTGAGGGGGGACAGAGGACATTTTCGTTACAAAAAACACCCCACTAATTACTTAATTACACATACTTCACTTTTATTGTACGCCTGGCAACCCACTCGGTTTGTTTACATTCCACGCTGCTACCGCTGGGAATGAAAAAATATCGTACCGTGCGTAGCACGGGCTTATGGTCTAGTAATAATAATAATAATAATAATAATAATAATGTGACTACTACTACTACAAATAATAATAATAATAATAATAATAATAATAATAATAATAACAACAATAATAACAACTAATAACCTCCTCTCTCTCTCTCTCTCTCTCTCTCTCTCCTTCAGGTTGGTGTGTGTGATTAACGAACTGAAGGATGAGGTGTGTGTGAAGGAGGGACTGAAGGAAGACATGTCACTGAGGCTGGATGGTACTATGAAGGTGTTAGCTGGAGTCAGAGCTGGATTGGAACACATAGCGGAGAAAATACAGGTGAGAGAGAGAGAGAGAGAGAGGGTATGTGGAGCTAGAGAGAGAGTGTGTGTGTGAGAGAGGGTATGTGGAGCTAGAGAGAGAGTGTGTGTGTGTGGAGAGGAAAGGGAGAGAGAGAGGGTATGTGAGGGAGAGAGAGAGGGTATGTGAGAGATAGAGGGAGTGTGTGTGTATATAAAGGGAGATAGAGGGAGTGTGTGTGTGTATAAAGGGGGAGAGAGAGAGTGTATATGTGTGTGTATATGTACAGGAAATAATGCCAGAAGTTATCATTTTGTGGGGTTGGCAGGGAAATGTTATAGAATATGAGAGAATTAACCGTAATATCCTTTTGTTTACATGTATAGACGCCAGAATATGTGAGAATTAACCGTAATATCCTTTTGTTTACATGTATAGACGCCAAAATATAAGAGAATTAACCCTAATATCCTTTTGTTTACATGTATAGACGCCAAAACATGAGAGAATTAACCGTAATATCCTTCTATTTACATGTATAAACGCCAGAACATGTGAGAATTAACCGTAATATCCTTTTGTATAAGAGAATTAACCGTAATATCCTTTTGTTTACATGTATAGACGCCAGAACATGTGAGAATTAACCGTAATATCCTTTTGTATAAGAGAATTAGCCGTAATATCCTTTTGTTTATATGTATAGACGCCAGAAGCCCAGAACATGAGAGAATTAACCGTAATATCCTTCTATTTACATGTATAGACGCCAGAACATGTGAGAATTAACCGTAATATCCTTTTGTATAAGAGAATTAACCGTAATATCCTTTTGTATAAGAGAATTAACCGTAATATCCTTTTGTATAAGAGAATTAACCGTAATATCCTTTTGTTTATATGTATAGACGCCAGAACATGAGAGGCCACCACGTGCTGCCTCACCATTATTACATCTGGTGGTGTTAATGGGGTTCTGTACTGAGAGAGCACAACACCTTATTACTCAAGTTACTCCTATACATATTGACCAAAAGGTAAGTGAGAGAGAGAGACTGTATGTACTGAGAGAAACTGTATGTATTGAAAGAGAGAGGTTTATGTATTGAGAGGGGCGGCGGCGACGACGAAAAGAAAAATAATAAATAATAACAAAAAATATTAAAAAAAAAAAAAAAAAAAAAATTACAATTAAAAGTTAATTAATAAAATATATATATATATATTAAAAAAATATTTATATATTATTAAAAAAACAACTAATTATTAAAAAACGACGGGGTTGCGGCGGCGGCGTCGCGGCGGGGACGACGGCGGTGACGACGAAAAAAAATAATAATAACAAAAAAAATATTAAATAAAAAAATAATAATAAAAAAAATAATAATTAATAAAAAAGAATATTAAAAAAATATATATATTATTAAAAAAACAATTAAAAAAAAACTAATTATTACAAAACGACGGCGGCGGCGAAAACTACCTATTGATGGGTTTGCTTGAGTTGACGTAAGGTGTTGTTGTTGTATGATTATATTTTGATATGATACTGATTTATTTGCACGATGGAAGGAAAGTGTAGGTGGATATTCAATTGTGGCTGTACCAACATTTCCTAGTTAGTACATACAATATTATAATAGAAAACGTCTTATAATACATACCAATTTTAAGATATCATATACATCCTTGAATTATGTGGTAGTACTAGTGATGGGATTTACGGCTCCCATGAGTGAGCCGGCTCTTATGGCTCTTTTCATATTAGAGAGCCGGCTCTTAAATGGCTCTTTCGGCTCCCAAACGGCTCTCTACATAGAAATGCAGTGATTATAAAATATGGCGATTATTACAGTGTATACCAATAGGCTATATCACATTTCATGAGTAAAGGCTAATTACCTAATGTACATAGCTCATTATATTCCTGTTCAAAAACTGAAACTCAAACAAGAAACTAAGTTTTTATTTATGAAGTAAAATAGAAAAGAAAATGGACAGTAGCTTCTCATCCCAAAGGGAAACTGAAGTGTTTTTATTTTTAGCAATGAATGCTCTACCCATTAGAATACATAAAAAACAATGGAATTAAATATGAGTCCTCACTGTGTAGGAAAAATAGCCTGATACACGTACATTTATTTCAAATTTTCAAAATTCACAGAGAGCCAAAAGAGCCATTTGGCTCTTAAGCGAGAGCCGGCTCTTATCGTTCACTGCAAAGAGCCGGCTCTTTGAACCGGATCGTTCACGAACGACCCATCACTATGTGGTACGCAGTCTGTCCTCTCCCAGGCAGACATTCAACTGTCCCTCTTTACTTTCTATTTCCTTCCTGCTGCTTGTATGTCTCACCTCTCTATCACCTTTTTCTGGCACTATATGACCTCGATGTTGATCTAAGTTGATGCACCTAATGTCAATCAATCAATCTCCCCCAACAGGCACTACTTTCAATTCCCCAGTACAGGTCCAGGTGTATTAAACTCCAACGTCACTGTCTGTCTGTCTGTCTGCTGCTACACTCACTCACTCACTCACTATCCCATATTTGTATCCTGAGGTCTTGTTGTTGAAGTTTCGAATCATTTGACATTCTCGTGAACCAATTACAACTCTTATACTGTTTCATATTTGCTTGAACTCACTTAAGGGCAGAGTATACTTTTGGTGCATACATTGGAATTGTAAGTGTTTGCTGGTGTGTGTGTGTGTGTGTGGAGAATTGTACGTGTGTGTGTGTTGAGAATTGTACGTGTGTGTGTGTGGAGAATTGTACGTGTGTGTGTGTGTGTGGAGAATTGTACATTGGTGTGTGTGTGTGTGCTGATCGTTGCTTGTCATTACACTCATGATTCATAATAAGTGTCAATTCAGTTCTGCTTCAAATGGCCTGAAACAACAGTGAACGATCGAGTACCACCCAAAGTTGAAAACAATATATTAATTAAGGAACCGTGTGTGTGATGTACAGTTGGGGAACAAAGTATCTGTACACCGTTGACGACTTCTGTGGTAACATTGTCAGTAATAAACACATTTGTAATAGGTAAAATGTATTCATTACTATATAAGGATAACTGATATTGATAAACACGTTAGTAATAGATAACATTTATTCATTACTATATAATGATAACTGATATTGATAATCACGTTAGTAATAGATAACATTTATTCATTACTATATAATGATAACTGATATTGGGTGACGTCGACCAACCACAGACAGTGAAATAAAAGTTATCCTTCAATTCATAAACACTTTCTCTCATTGATGTGTTTACTTTGGGGATGTTGCCAGAAGACGCCAACAGTGTTCACATACATTATTCCCCAACTGTACATGTAGTCTGAAAATTGGAGATAAATGAGTCTTTCAAATATTAGTTTGTGTATGAATGTATCAATAAAATTCCTTAAATGTTTATAAATATATGAATAAATCTCCTTAGTTTGTTTATAAATATATCAATAAATCTCCTTAGTTTGTTTATAAAGGTAATAATAAATCTCCTTAGTTTGTTTAGAAATATATCAATACATCTAGTTTGTTTATAAAAATGTATTAATATATTTTTGCATTAATTCTTTTGTTGTTGTTTACAGTTGGCTGAGATGGCCGAAGAGGAGAAGGATAATAATGGATGCGTGTTGACCTCTCCTGAAAACATACGAGTATCATTCCCAGGCAATACAGGAACTAGTAAGACGGGACAACAACAGGTATAGTGAAGGATTTGGTTGTGTGTGAAGGAGAGAGAGAGAGAGAATGTTTGTTTATACTGTATTTTGTGTGTGTAGAGAGGTAATGTTTTTATGTCTATACTGTAATGTGTGTGTGAAAGAGATATGATGTTTATGTCTATACTGTAATGTGTGTGTGTAGAGAGAGATAATGTTTATGTCTATACTGTAATGTGTGTGTGTGTGTGTGTAGAGAGAGATAATGTTTATATGTCTATAGTGAAGGCGAGAGATTCTATGTACCGAAAGAGAGGGAGGGTTAAGGCCAAAATAATATTGTTATGAAATACTAAAAATAAACAACTGATTATTTCATTTTAAAGATTTCATTTTTTTTCACAGGTTGAATAAAAATAAAAACAATAATAACAAAATAATAATAATGACCTTTTTTAATATTTTTTTCACAGGTAGATGAAGGAGGGGATAGTGGAGAAGAGGAGGAAAGTTTAACTAGAAAATTTATAAAGAGACAAGCCCAGATGATTGTAGAAGCCAAAGCCAGGAAGAGAAACCGACCGGTATCAACATTCAAGTCTTAAATAATGTGGTTTGTAAACATCCTAACCAAAGAAACTAAACCAAAGAAACAGACCGGTATCAACGTTAGTCTTAAATGTGGTTTGTATATATCCTAACCAAAAAAACTAAACCAAAGAAACAGACCGGTATCAACGTTAGTCTTAAATGTGGTTTGTATACATCCTAACCAAAGAAACTAAACTAAAGAAACAGACCGGTATCAACATTAGTCTTAAATAATGTGGTTTGTATACATCCTAACCAAAGAAACTAAACTCCTAAGGTATTGCCAGGGTGACCAAAGCCGCTCTCTGGGACTCGTGCTATCATCTCTTACTCCCTGCCCACCCCAAACCCAATCTCCAGAAACACATCCATACTCCAATGTGTTGATTCTACAGTGGTTTGTAAGCACCCTAACCAATTAAACTGAATTCCTAATGAAAGAATGAAACTGAACTAGACAAGACCCCCGTGTTTGACGAGTATGATATAATAGTATACCTAACCTAATAATAAAGTTTTAGTGCATTTCTATAGACAAACCTAGTTATATAATTAAAGTTCAATTGCATTTCAAGTAGTTATAATAAACAATGAACCTAATAATATTGTATTGCATTTAGTTATACAGTAATAGCTTTCTCCGTGTTGTAAACCGTGGAAAACAAACCAAATAATAATAATGTTCGATTAAATTTAAAGCAGTTATAAAAAAATTCTATATTGTGATTAGCAAAACAAACCTAATAATAATAATGTTGTATGGTGTTTACGTAGTCAATTATTTGTTGTAAATCCGTGAAAACAACAAAGCTAATAATAATAATAGTTATATTGCAATTATAGTTGTAATTATTATTTCTATATTGTGATTAGCAAAATAACAAACCTAAAAATATAGATGTTGTATTGCATTTACATAGACAAACTTAATAATATAAATAATGTTGTATTGCATTTAAGGTAGTTATAAAATAATTTCTATGTTGTAACCCTAAAAAAATAACTTAGTGATTAGCATAACAATAATAATAATAAAGTTGTATTACAATTATATTAATTTCCTTAAATGTTGTAATCCCTGGAAAAAAAACTTTGATTAACACATTACCTAATTATGGATTATTATTTTTGACCACAACTGTACTTTTTAAAATACAATTAATTCTTCCATGTAAGCTTTCATCAATCAAGCCGACAGTATATTTTTAACATTAGGTATTTCAGACATGTAAGCTTTCATCAATTAAGCTTTCATTTAAAAAGCTTAAAATTAAACCGACATACTTTAACAATGGTCATTTCAGAACCACACATACACGGGTAAAATGAACAAAACACATTTAAGCTTTTGATTTATTAAGCTTTATTTATTATTCAAGCTTTAACAGCATATTTCAACATTGGGTATTTCATGTTTTTCCTGATTTGTTTTGCAGTCTTGAGTTTGCGTTCCTTGGGCTGGATCCCGAGACGACGAGAACGAGTCAGCTTAGGTCTCAGGTCAAGGGGCTTAAGCTTCTTGTTCTGTAAAGAGAGGACGAATTAAGCTTACTGTTTGTCTGTAATGAGAGGAAGAATTTAAGCTTACTATTCTATGAGTGTTGTGTGTGTGTGTATGTATGTATGAGAGGGAGATATTTAAGCTTAACTCAACCCCCTCAATTATTATTATTATGAGGTGCTGCAAATTATAATCCTACAACAACACCTTACGTCAACTCAAGCAACCCCCTCAATTATTATTATGAGGTGGTGCAAAATCATACACGTATTGTTCTTTATTACCAAGATATTTATTTACTACGATGGAAGGAAAGTGTTGGTGGATATTGGATTGTGGCTGTACAAACTTTGGATAATGAATGAAAGGAGTAAACTAGAAATTAACAATCATATGGGAGGGGAAATTTTGAATAAGTTAGGTCAAGTCTATGATAATTATTCATATACAGAATTGTATGTATGTATGTGTGTGTGTGTATCAGTCCTATCGATCATAACCCACATGGATATTCGGGTTGGATAGTTTTCATCATGTTAATTGCAATAATAATAATAATAATAATAATAATAATAATAATAGCCATCTTTCTCTCTCACACATACACACCCTTTCTCTCTCACACAGACAAACACACACACTATCTCACTCTCTCACATACACATTAACTTTTCTCTCATTATTGTCACTCATTTTCTGTCCCCTCTAACACACCCTCCTCCCTCTCACACATATACTCTTTCCCTCTCATGCGGGATTCACATTAGCCCGTGTGTACGGATCGAACAGCCTTGTATTTGTGAACCGAGGCTCTTCTACCATCCCAGGCAATACATGGAACGGATCCAAGCACGGCAGCGGTGTTGTTGTCCCTGTATAATGTTCTTGACTTTTCATCATATCATAAAAATATGAAAATGAAGTATGTGGAAAAATAAAGGAGTAAGTTTATTAAAATATTTTAATTACTAACTTGTACTTGTTAAATGCACGTCAATTTCTGTGAGGATAAAAATATTATTGATGGTTACTGGAAGCACGGCACCACCACATGGGCCCAGTTGTAAACAATACAATGTGAGAAGCAGACATTATATTACACTATTCCTGTTATATCAAAACCAACTATATTTATCAGGTATGATAATACGTTATGCCAAAGTACAGTTGCCAAAAAGTGTATTGCGACAACTATTGATACAACATGTAATATACTAATGTCCATAGTCGTTTGTAGGGATTATAAGTATGTATTACAGAAGGATATGTATATTTCCTTCTGTTATACATGTTTATAAGTATGTATTACAGAAGGATATGTATATTTCCTTCTGTTATACATGCTTATAGTCCATACAAATAGTTGTGGATATTACTAGGGTTAAAGTTCTATCAAGATTTGTTGCAATACCTTTTTTGGCAACTGTACCTGTATGGTTTGAATAATAATGTTGAGTTGCTTGGCGTCCATCTTGTTGTTGTACTTGTAAACAAATGGCTCCGTAGAACTGGACGGAGCTAATCTACACACTGGCTAATGTAAATCCCACATCACACACACTTTCTCCCTCTCTCACACACACACACACACATAATCTCTCCCTCTCACACACACAAGCACATAATCACTCCCTCTTCCACACACAAGCAAATAATCTCTCCCTCTCTCACACACACACATAATCTCTCCCTCTCTCACACACACACATAATCTCTCCCTCTCACACACACACACATAATCTCTCCCTCTCCCACACACAAGCACATAATCACTCCCTCTCACACACACAAGCACATAATCACTCCCTCTCCCTCTCACACACACACACACTCATAATTTCTCACCTTATAGAATTTCCTAAGGTTCTCTCTGGTCTTCTGGTTGATGGTAATGAGAACTCTGGCGATGGATTTTCGCACTACACGGCTATTGGTGTGAAAGACAAGAGAGGGTGGGAGAATATTAATAACAATAATAATAATAATATTCTAAAAGTACTGCAATGCACGTGTGTATGTATGTGTGTATGTGCGTGTGTGTGAATGAATGTGTGTGTGTATCAGTCCTATCGATCAAAACCCACATGGATAGTCGGGTTGGATAGTTATCATCATGTTATAATAATAGAATTGTAATAATAATAATAGAAATGTAAATATAACAATATAATTGTAAATATAATATAATAATATAATTGTAATAGCAATACAGTGAAAGCTCTTTTTTCCGGCAACTAACCGTATCCGGCATTTTTTTTTCCATAAAAATATAAATATAGCCAAAAAGAGCAGCCACGTTCACCCGCTCAGAGCGCAGAGTGAGGAGGGAGTGACAAGTGTTAAAAGTGAAGAGAAGTGTATTGTACTATTACTTTACAAATGTAAATACAATATTACAATTCGTATTAAGCATATCAAATGCATATAACAATTTGTAATAAGGTTTTCGCAGACAACTCATGACTGAAATGAGTCGTCATGTGTGGGGAGTTGGCGCAAAAACTACTGCAGCTATAGCGATGAAATTTCTGGTAGAGAAGTATCATACATTCAAGGACATTTTGTAAGCAAATTATTGAACTAGCTGAATTAGTAAGGTTAGCTGGACTGGAAAACCAATATTGGTGCCTGCATATGTGCGCATCAACGAAATTCCATCAAATTCAAAATTTCGACACCTACTTTTGCTTACACTTTAGATAGTTTAGATGCAGCTCCTCCTGTGATAATAAAATAATAATAGTAATAAATAGTAAAAATAATAGTAATAAATACCGGTTATAATAATACTTTTGCTTAAATTTTAGATAGTTTATATGAAGCCCCTCCCGTGATAAAATAATAATAATAGTAAATAGTAATAATAATAGTAATAAATAGTAATAATAATAGTTTTAGTTACATTTTAGATAGTTTAAATGCAGCCCCTCCTGTGATAAAATAATACTAGTAATAAATAGTAATAATAATAATAGTAGTAATAGTAATAAATAGTAATAATAATAGTTTTCCTTACATTTTAGATAGTTTAGATGCCGCCCCTCCTGTGATATAATAATAGTAAATAGTAATAATAATAGTAATAAATGGTAATAATAATAGTTTTCCTTACATTTTAGATAGTTTAGATGCCGCCCCTCCCGTCACCTTTGCTACCCTCAGGCCAGACAGTTCTTGCTTCAGTTCATCCAGTTGTTTGAGAAGCTCCACACGCTTCTTGACCCGAAGGTCACTGCATCTCACCTTATGCTGTCAACAAGGTCAACTTTATTAGTTTATATACGTACATACACGCATACATATACACATTCCTACATGCACATATACCGTACTAAAAAAATGATAATTATATACATATACATATATACACATTCCTACATGCACATAATTATACTAATTAAGTAAATTATATACATACATACATACACGTATATACACATTCCTACATGCACATATACTAAATAAATTATATTTATATACATACATACATACATACCACGCACATATACTTAATAGATTATAGACATACATACACACACATATACTTAATAAAGAATAATTATAGACATACACACACACACATATACTAAATAAAGGATAATTACCAGTATATACGGTTTTATTACAGAAGTGGACCTTACTGTATAATAGATATTTTACTGTCATTACCCAAAATTATCCCTCATTTCCTCACAATCCCAAAATTATCCCTCATTTCCTCACAATCCCAAAATTATCCCTCATTTCCTCACAATCCCAAAATTATCCCTCATTTCCTCACAATCCCAAAATTATCCCTCATTTCCACAAACCATGCCATTTTCAATCCCTCATTTCCACACACAATCCCAAACTAATCCCTCATTTCTACACATACAATCCCAAAATAATCCCTTATTTCAACACATACAATCCCAAAATAATCCATTTCCACACAATCCCAAAATAATCCCTCATTTCCACACACAATCCCATTAAAATCCATTTCTTCACACAATCCCAAAATAATCCCTCATTTAATTACGTTATCCGAGTCCCATTTAAATCCTTCATTCCCAGACACAATGTAAACAAATCCCTATTTTTCCGCATTAATCCCTCACCAATCACGCCTCCCGTGGACATTCCAATCCCTAATTTCCTTACCAATCCCTCAAATCCCCATGCCGTCCCATTCCAATCCCTAATTTAATCCCATATTTCAATTTTCAATCCCAAACGCACGAGTTGGAAAAATGTAAACACGACAACACGACCCATTTCAATCCCTATTTTCCCCATTAATCCCTCACCATTGACGCCTCCCTCGGTCATTATAATACAGCCAGGACATTCAACATCCCTAATAATCCCTCGCAGACCGGTAGGGATTACGGATGGAGTCGATGTTTACGGATATATAGGATACACTCACCATGATGGAGGTGCCGCCGCCGATGGGGACTTGCTAAGAAGGAGCCACTAACTAAGCAGTGTTGCCAAATCAAATGTCTCGGGCAGAATATCGCTAGATATGCAGCAAAATTACGCTAAAAATGTAAAATACCGCTAGATTATTCCCAGATCAAATAATTATACTGTAATATTTTTAAAGAGGACTGACACCCGTAGTTTTAAAACATTTGAGGTCCCTTACTGGAGCTCTATGAACCCTCCAAACTACTCCAGGCAACAGATTCCCTATTCGAAACACTGAAGCGTTTTGTGGCCTGGATTATTTGGAGGGTTCATAGAGCTCCAGTAAGGGACCTCAAATGTTTTAAAACTACGGGCCTTAGGAACTATGGATTTTACAAAGTTGAGCCTGCTGACTAAAAAGATGCTTTACATCAGCATTAGCTACAGTGCAGTAGGAGGGACAAAATATCCCTTGCTACTTGCTACAATATTTTGTTTACTTCTTATTCTTCAAATTTTGATAAATAATTGCCACCCTAACTGTCTTATTAAAGTGATAAAATGTTTTACCTCCAGAAAATTACGCTATATAGCTGCTAGATGGAAAATATTGTCGCAATGTGAGCACTGCTTTATAATATCTAGATCTAGCGATTTTTCCGCTAATTTAGCAACTTTGGAAGTGAGTACGCATGTGCCGCAGTCACGTGACGTCATGAAAAAAGTGAACGATGAGATGCGGATTATTATTATTATTATTATTATACTCTTGCTATTTGTTATTATTATTATCATTATTATTTAAAAGGAGAGAGAGATCATTTGGCGTTATAATATTATTATTATTATCATTATTATCACATTGTTACTACTATTAGGCCACCTTCTTCACACGACGTGACCACAGTCGCGCCACCATGGTAGGCCGACCATTATACTTGTATTGGTTTACAACTTTAGATGGAGCCCTTCACACGTGGTCGTGCGGCCAGACTAATTGGCCGCGCGACCAGATTTCTGATCGCCAGGAAAGGCGACCAAGTGAGCGGCCACCCTGGTGGCGTGACTGTGGTGACTGTGGTGGCGCCACCACAGTCACCACAGTCGCGCCACCACAAGATTATTGGCCGCGCGGCCACGGTCGCGTTTCATTTTCTCGACGCGACCAAGGCCAATATATACTGGTATAGATAGGGTCGGGTCGGGTCAGGTTGGCAAGGGTAAGGTCAGGTCAGGTCAGGTCAGGTCAGGTAGGGTCAAGTCAGGTCAGGACAGGTAGGGTCAGGACAGGTAGGGTCGGGTCGGGTCAGGTTATGGAAATTAAAAAGTTTTGGAATTCTGTAGTAAATATTATTCTATTTAAACAATACAACCTTCCAAAAGGAAATACATACATACAGACAGACAGCTTTGTAACACAGCTTTGTAACATAGCTTTGTAACATAGCTCTTTGTAACATAGCTTTGTAACATAGCTTTGTAACACAGCTTTGTAACACAGCTTTGTAACATAGCTTTGTAACATAGCTTTGTAACACAGCTTTGTAACATAGCTTTGTAACACAGCTTAGTAACATAGCTTTGTAACATAGCTTTGTAACATAGCTTTGAAATTCTAAGTAATTATAATTATCTTTCTCTTGAACCTAGCTTTGTAACCTAGCTTTGTAATACAGCATCGTAACATAGATTTGGAACACAGCTTTGTAACATAGCTTTGTAATACGATTTGTAACATATTTGTAATACAGCTTTGTAATATAGCTTTGTAACATAGCCTAGTAAGATATAGCTCTGTAACATAGCTTTGTAGTACAGCTTAGTAACAGAGCTTTGTAACATAGCTTTGAAATTCTAAGTAATTATAATTATCTTTCTCTGTAACACAACTTTGTAACATAGCTTTGT
This sequence comes from Petrolisthes manimaculis, assembly GCA_034508575.1. NCBI lineage: Eukaryota > Metazoa > Arthropoda > Malacostraca > Decapoda > Porcellanidae > Petrolisthes > Petrolisthes manimaculis. The sequence continues at coordinate 23,676 of JAWZYT010003632.1, read as the reverse complement.
AACATAGCTGTATTAGACCTTTTTCACACGGTACGAGAAATAGCTGTATGTATATGTATGTATGTGTGTGTGTGTGTGTGTGATGTAGTCAGAAAATTGGAGGTAAATTAGTCCTTCAAATAATAATAATAATAATAATAATAATAATAATAATAATAATATTAATAATAATAATAATATTAATAATAATAATAATAATATCTACCAACACTTTCCTTCCATCGTAGTTAAATAATTATCTTGCTAATAAAGAATAACACGTATATAATTTTGCACCACCTCATAATAATAATAATAATAATAATTGAAGGGGTTGCTTGAGTTGACGTAAGGTGTTGTTGTATGATTATATAAATCAGTATCATATCAAAATATAATCATACAACAACAACACCTTACGTCAACTCAAGCAACCCCCTCAATTATTATTATTATTATCATTATTATTATTATTATTATTATTATTATTATTATTATGAGGTGGTGCAAAATCATACACGTGTTGTTCTTTATTACCATTTAAGATATTTATTTAACTAAGATGGAAGGAAAGTGTCGGTAGATATTATTAATTATTATTATTATTATTATTATTATTATTATTATTATTATTGTGGCTGTACCGTTATAGCCGCTAAAAACTACAGCTGTACCGTGTGACATAGTAAGGAAAGGTGTAACCTAGCTTTGTAACCTAGCTTTGTAACCTAGCTCTGTAACCTAGCTTTGTAATTCTAATCCCTTTTGATATTAATGCAATGATGGTATGCAAGGACAGAATAAGATGATAGTGTTGGTGTGTTAATACGATGCATAGTGCGATACCATAGACACACACATACAGTACAGTCATCGTATAATACCATGGTATGTTCTTGCCTACTATACGGTAATAATACTATAATTACTTCAAATATATAATTAGAATATTATTTTTAATATAATTAGTATCATATTTCCTTCTGTCATTACCAGCATTGTTATAATAATTAAATATTATTATTATTATTATTATTGTAATCATCTTTCATAATAATAATAACAATACAGTAATAATAATGATAATAATAATAATTATAATAATAATATTATTATTATTATTATTATAATCATCTTTCATAATAATAATAATAATAATAATAATAATAATAATAATAATAATAATAATAATAATAATAATAATAATAATAATAATAATAATAATAATAATAATAATAATAATAATAATAATAATAATAATAATAATAAAAATAATTATAATAATATAAACTATCATTTTTTTTTCAAATATGGAAGAAGTATTATTATTTTTAATTATTAAAATTCTCATAGATGATAATTATTTATAATATATAAGTACAGTACTGTATTTATCTTTTATAAAACTTTGGCACTTATTTATCATTAAATAATTAAATAAAGATTACAACATCCTATTGGTAAAATTGGAAGATTACTGATTCCTATACATACATACACACACACACACACACACACACACACACACACACACACACACACACACACTATGTCAGTACGTACAGTGGCGTTAAGGGGGTGTGGAAATTGGGGGACAGGCTTGGGGTGGGTGGTTGGGGGGGATAAAAAGCCTGTCCTCTATTCCTGCACCCTCCCCAACCCCCCCAAGCCTGTCTCCCCCTACTCCCGCACCCCCCAAAAAAACCCAAGCCTGTCCCCTACTCCCACACCCCCCAAAAAACCCCAAGCCTGTCCCCTACTCCCGCACCCCCCAAAAAACCCCAAGCCTGTCCCCTACTCCCGCACCCCCAAAAAACCCCAAGCCTGTCCCCTACTCCCTTAAATGCTACACTACAATAATTGGTTATTATTATTATTATTAGTATTGGTGATTTCAAAATATGGAAGTTGTAATTATATAAACAGGGAAGACATTATTACATATGATATACAAACATTGACTATTTTAAAACCACTTGGAAACTATTTTTTTTTTAAATCTTTACTACTTTAAAAATGAATTGTTCGTCTAATTTATTTATGTGAATACTGTACTAATGAAGATGCCTATATACCCATTTATAAACTCAAAGTAAAGTTTCATAATTAATATAAAGACAAAATAAATTAGAATATGTGTGTGTGTGTGTGTGTGTGTGTGTGTGTGTGTGTGTGTGTGTGTCTGTGTGTCTGTGTGTGTGTGTGTGTGTGTGTGTGTGTGTGTGTGTGTGATTGTTTGTCTTGAGTTCACAAATCTTTTCAGGAAATGTTTAACTTCATTATTTCAGATTCACTTTGGTGTAAATAAACCAATTTAATTTTCCCCAACTTCAAATTGGCAATTGGCGCACCCCCCTAAATGCTGCCCCCAGGGTCATATGTCCCCCCCCCAACCCCCCACCCCTCACAACGCCACTGAGTACGTACACACACACACACACACAGTCAGTCAGTACGTACACACACACACACACACACACACAATATTTATTTTGTGGCACAGTTTCAATTTACCAACAAGATATTTTAATCTTTACTTAATCTAATTATAAATAATAATATAATCAAATATAATAATAATAAAATAATATTAATAATAATAATAATAATAATAATAATAATAATAATAATAATAATAATAATTAGCCTCTGAAAAATTTAATTAATATATAATTTTTCACTATTTAATATTAAATTTCCTAAGCAATAATATATTAACAATTCTAATGATCTAATTTCTAAATAAAATTATCTAATAAAATTATCTAATGTAATTATTCATCTAATCAAAAATGTCTTTATTATTATTATTATATTTTATCTAAGTTTGGAGTAAATTGGAGTATTCTGATTCCTCCAAAGTGAGTCAGGAAACAACATAACCCATAAGGAAATATAATGGTATCTGTTGCTTGCAGGAGTTTGGAGGAATCATTTCATCCACATTATAATATATAGATGTATATAGATGTTTCTTTTTAATATTAAAAAAAAGACTAAAAAAATTATTACATTCACATTTTTTATAAATTTAATAATAATAATAATATTTTTTTTTCTTTTCATATAAAAAATAATAAATATTAAAAAAAAATCATTTCATTCACATTAATAATAATTATTATAATAATAATAAAAATAATAATAATAATGATAATAATAATAATAATAATAATTTTTATAATAATAATAAGAATTATTATCTTATTTCTTATTTAATACTGACTATTAAATTATTATTATTATTATTATTATTATTATTAATATTATTATCAAATTATTATTGATATAAAGCTCTTAGACTATATACACATACATACACACATACATACATACATACGCACGCTCTTAACAACTATATACAACATACATACACACATACACACACATATATAAATAGGGTACATACATACACACACACATACATATACACCAGGCACTCTCTTATTAAATTATGTACACACACATACATACACATATACATATACACACACACACATGTACAGTTGGCAAAAAAAGATTCATTACCATCCTTTTTTTGCCGACTGTACATACACACACACACTCATACATATATAAACTCACATACATATACATTCATACGTACAATCGTGGTCAATAATAATCATCCACATTTGGGTCTCAAACAATTTACCGTCTAATTTTTTCACATTCACATATGATGTTATTGTTTTAA
>JAWZYT010003632.1:7500-15000 GCA_034508575.1 Petrolisthes manimaculis | reverse complement strand
ATACACCTTCTTTACAAACTCTTCACCTTACATACACCTTCTTTACAAACTCTTCACCTTACATACACCTTCTTTACAAACTCTTCACCTTACATACATCTTCTTTACAAACTCTTCACCTTACATACACCTTCTTTACAAACTCTTCACCTTACATACATCTTCTTTACAAACTCTTCACCTTACATACACCTTCTTTACAAACTCTTCACCTTACATACACCTTCTTTACAAACTCTTCACCTTACATACACCTTCTTTACAAACTCTTCACCTTACATACACCTTCTTTACAAACTCTTCACCTTACATACACCTTCTTTACAAACTCTTCACCTTACATACACCTTCTTTACAAACTCTTCACCTTACATACACCTTCTTTACAAACTCTTCACCTTACATACACCTTCTTTACAAACTCTTCACCTTACATACACCTTCTTTACAAACTCTTCACCTTACATACACCTTCTTTACAAACTCTTCACCTTACATACATCTTCTTTACAAACTCTTCACCTTACATACACCTTCTTTACAAACTCTTCACCTTACATACACCTTCTTTACAAACTCTTCACCTTACATACATCTTCTTTACAAACTCTTCACCTTACATACACCTTCTTTACAAACTCTTCACCTTACATACACCTTCTTTACAAACTCTTCACCTTACATACACCTTCTTTACAAACTCTTCACCTTACATACACCTTCTTTACAAACTCTTCACCTTACATACACCTTCTTTACAAACTCTTCACCTTACATACACCTTCTTTACAAACTCTTCACCTTACATACACCTTCTTTACAAACTCTTCACCTTACATACACCTTCTTTACAAACTCTTCACCTTACATACACCTTCTTTACAAACTCTTCACCTTACATACACCTTCTTTACAAACTCTTCACCTTACATACACCTTCTTTACAAACTCTTCACCTTACATACACCTTCTTTACAAACTCTTCACCTTACATACACCTTCTTTACAAACTCTTCACCTTACATACATCTTCTTTACAAACTCTTCACCTTACATACACCTTCTTTACAAACTCTTCACCTTACATACATCTTCTTTACAAACTCTTCACCTTACATACACCTTCTTTACAAACTCTTCACCTTACATACATCTTCTTTACAAACTCTTCACCTTACATACATCTTCTTTACAAACTCTTCACCTTACATACACCTTCTTTACAAACTCTTCACCTTACATACATCTTCTTTACAAACTCTTCACCTTACATACACCTTCTTTACAAACTCTTCACCTTACATACACCTTCTTTACAAACTCTTCACCTTACATACACCTTCTTTACAAACTCTTCACCTTACATACACCTTCTTTACAAACTCTTCACCTTACATACACCTTCTTTACAAACTCTTCACCTTACATACACCTTCTTTACAAACTCTTCACCTTACATACACCTTCTTTACAAACTCTTCACCTTACATACATCTTCTTTACAAACTCTTCACCTTACATACATCTTCTTTACAAACTCTTCACCTTACATACATCTTCTTTACAAACTCTTCACCTTACATACACCTTCTTTACAAACTCTTCACCTTACATACACCTTCTTTACAAACTCTTCACCTTACATACACCTTCTTTACAAACTCTTCACCTTACATACACCTTCTTTACAAACTCTTCACCTTACATACACCTTCTTTACAAACTCTTCACCTTACATACACCTTCTTTACAAACTCTTCACCTTACATACACCTTCTTTACAAACTCTTCACCTTACATACACCTTCTTTACAAACTCTTCACCTTACATACACCTTCTTTACAAACTCTTCACCTTACATACACCTTCTTTACAAACTCTTCACCTTACATACACCTTCTTTACAAACTCTTCACCTTACATACATCTTCTTTACAAACTCTTCACCTTACATACACCTTCTTTACAAACTCTTCACCTTACATACACCTTCTTTACAAACTCTTCACCTTACATACACCTTCTTTACAAACTCTTCACCTTACATACACCTTCTTTACAAACTCTTCACCTTACATACACCTTCTTTACAAACTCTTCACCTTACATACATCTTCTTTACAAACTCTTCACCTTACATACACCTTCTTTACAAACTCTTCACCTTACATACACCTTCTTTACAAACTCTTCACCTTACATACACCTTCTTTACAAACTCTTCACCTTACATACACCTTCTTTACAAACTCTTCACCTTACATACATCTTCTTTACAAACTCTTCACCTTACATACACCTTCTTTACAAACTCTTCACCTTACATACACCTTCTTTACAAACTCTTCACCTTACATACACCTTCTTTACAAACTCTTCACCTTACATACACCTTCTTTACAAACTCTTCACCTTACATACACCTTCTTTACAAACTCTTCACCTTACATACACCTTCTTTACAAACTCTTCACCTTACATACACCTTCTTTACAAACTCTTCACCTTACATACACCTTCTTTACAAACTCTTCACCTTACATACACCTTCTTTACAAGGGGACAGGCTTGGTGGGGTGTGGGAATAAGGGGACAGGCTTGGTGGGGTGTGGGAATAGGGGACAGGCTTGGGGTGGGTAGAAAGCCTGTCCCCCAATTCCTGCACCCCCCAAAAAATCCCCAAGGGTGAGGGTTACAAATAAATAGCAATAAACACCGATAAATAAAGCAATAAACACTGATAAATAAAGACAATTAATCTTACTAATAAATAATTTAATCTTACTATGATGATGATGATGATGATGATGATGATGTTGATGTTGTTGTTGTTGATATTGTTGTTGTTGTTGTTGTTGATATTGTTGTTGTTGTTGTTGTTGTTGATGGCCCTGGTGGGGTCTGCATGCAACATAATGCCTTAGTAAATAAAGCCACTACTTTATTAATTAAATAATTAAATAAAGCCGCTACTTTATTATTAAATAAATAAAGCCGCTACTTTATTATTAATTAAATAAAGCCACTACTTTATTAATAATTAAATAAAGCCGCTACTTTATCATTAAAAAATAAAGCCGCTACTTTATCTATTAAATTGACTCCATTCTACTAAAATACAATAATTCTTGCTAGTGGAAAAAATATATGCATTTATTAATATAATTATAATATTTTCATGCATAATGCTCTATGGAAAAGTTAAACATTTTTACTAATATTATTCTACATAAAAATTGTCTCTCTAATGTGCAGGTTTATATTATAATAATAATAATAATAATAATAATAATAATAACAATAATAATAATAACAATAATAATAATAATAATAATAATAATAATAATAATAATAATAATACAAGTACAGTATCACATCTCTCACACACACACACACACACACTCAATACCAATTACCTTCTCACTCATACAACATCTCTCATACACATACACACACACACACACACACACACACACACTCGCCACCAACTGCCTTCTCACTCCTATATTTCTCCACAGTTTATTTTAATGCAAATATTTGGCGGACACATTTCTGAACCCTCCCTGTTCCTTACTAACTTTATTCTCTGTTACTTCCATCAGTCTCTCAGTAAGAACCTTCCCATACACCTTCCCTGGTACACTAACACCCGTAGTTTAAAAAAAATTGAGGGCATCCACATCTTAAAATACCATACATACTGTACATACATACATACAGTCGCGGACAATAATAATCATCCACATATGGGTATCTCAAACAATTTACTGTCTAATGTTTTCACGTTCACATATGATGTAACTGTTTTAAGTAGTGCATAACTGCTTGTATTAAATTAAAAGATGGTAGTTAACCTATTTATTGGAAAGTTTATCATCTAAGGAACAGAGGGAAGCTGTCAAACTCTTACGTGAGTTACCCCCCTATATGGATGATTATATATGACTCTGGCACCTCTCCCTCCCTCCAAGCCAATGTTCATATAAGTAACATCCACTCCACCACCACTACTATCTATCTATCTATAGCTCTGACGCCTCGTTCCCTCCGGGTACTCCCTCCAAGGGGGTGGCCACGGCAGAAGTGTCTCCAGTTTTCCCAGTTCCAACACTCCCTCCTTACTTGTTCAAACCCTCCTCTCCCCTTCATGTTTCTTTCCTTCATATACTCTTCCACTCTATTCCAACACTCCCTCCTTACTCCCTCCCCTCCCCCTCATGTTTCTTTCCTTCATATACTCTTCCACTCTATTCCAACACTCCCTCCTTACTCCCTCCCCTCCCCCTCATGTTTCTCTCCTTTACATACTCTTCCACTCTGTTCTGCCATCTAACTGGTGGTCTGCCTCTCACACCACATCCCACAACTTCACTTCCATACACCTTCTTTACAAACTCCTCATCCATTAATAATAATAATAATAATAATAATAATAATAATGCTATAAAAAAGCTATAATATATACAAAGCTATAAAGCATTGTATGATATGCAAGGACATCCAAAGTGGTGGTGTATACTAAGGTGGTGTTTACGATGGTAGTGTATACGATGGTAGTGTGGTAATGACTCCATAACCATCGTATCTACCACCAATGTTCTTGAATACAGAGTTGTGTGTGTGTGTGTGTGTGTCTTGTGTGTGTGTGTGTGTGTGTGTGTGTGTTGTGTTGTGTTGTGTGTGTGTAACCTTAGTGTTAGATTATATTAGGTCATGTCAGGTCATGTTAGGTTAGGTTAGGTCATGTTAGGTTAAGTTGTTTAGGTTAGATTATATGTTAGGTTAGGATTGATCAGGTTATGTTAGTTAAGTTAGGTTAGGTTTGATCAGGTTAGGTTAGGTTAGGTTAGGTTAGGTTAGGTTAGGTTAGGTTAGGTTAGATTAGGTTAGGTTAAGTTATTTAGATTATTTTATGTTAGGTTAGGTTAGGTTAGCTTCAGATCAGGTGAGGTTAGCTTGAGGTGAGGTTAGCTTGAGGTGAGGTTAGCTTGAGGTGAGGTTAGCTTGAGGTGAGGTTAGCTTGAGGTGAGGTTAGCTTGAGGTCACACATTACCTCAGGACAGGAATGATACACGGCCAGTAGTTGTTCAATACTCTTAGGTGTTCTGGGTGAAGAATCCGATGTACCGGCCGTGGTTGTATTAGTAGTGGTATCAGACGTGAGTGAATAATTAGCTGCCCTCATGTATAAATAGTGGTGAACCCGACCACCTCCACCACCGCTTCCACCGGAGCTGCCGCCGGTTCCTCCGATGGCTCCGGTGCTGCCCGTGCCGTCCCGGAGGTCCCCCGTGGAGCTGGAGGCCATGGAGGACTGTGAAGGGCGTCTCGACCCTCCTGTAGGACCCAAAAAATATTTAGTAATACAGTACAGTACTGTATATGGAAAAGGTAATTTTTTTTTTTTTTTTTTTTGTAAAATATGGAAAATTTAAAAATGAGTTAAATATTAAAAATTAAAAAAAAATGAGTTAAATATGGATTTTTTTTTTTTTAAATGAGTTAAATATAGAAAAAAATATATTGAAAATGACAAAAAATGAATAAAATATGGAAAATGAAAGAGTAAAATATGGAAAATAAAAAAACAAGGAGTAAAAAATGAAAAAAAAAGTAAAATATGGAAAATTAAAAAATTAAAGAGTAAAATATAAAAAAAAAAAAAAAAAAAAAAGTAAAATATATATGGAAAATAAAAAAAGAGTAAAATATGGAAAATGAAAAAAAGAGTAAAATATGGAAAAAAAAAGTGGATTTTTGTTATTGTTGTTGTTGTTGTTATTGTTGTTATTGGGGTTATTGTTGTTGCTGTTGGAATGTGTGTAAGTACTGTATATAAATTAATTGATTGATATTATAATTTACTATTGTGTGTGTGTGTGTGTGAGAGAGAGAGAGAGAGAGAGAATAATAGTAATGTGTGTATGTATGTATGAAAATAATAGTAATGTGTGTGTGTGAGAGAGAGAGACACAAAAAAGAGAGAGAGAGAGAGAGAGAGACACACGCACACAAAGAGAGATAGAGATAGAGAGAGAGAGAGAGAGACACACACACACACATACACATACACACCTCTTGAGCTAACAGTAGTGGGGTCTCTAATACACACATAATATCCAATAGGTTCCCCTCTACCTTCCCCTCCCACCACCAGACGAAGGGAAGCCTGCGAAGGACGTCTCGATCCTGTAGAAGGAAGAAGACGGGGGTATTGTTAGCAACGTGTGTGTGTGTGTGTGTGTGTGTGTGTGTGTGGGAGAAGATGGGGTTTTGTTAGTAACGTGTGTGTGTGTGTGTGTGTGGGAGAAGATGGGGGTATTGTTAGTAACGTGTGTGTGTGTGTGTGTGTGTGTGTGTGAGAAGATGGGGTTTTGTTAGCAACGTGTGTGTGTGTGTGTGTGTGTGTGTGTGGGAGAAGATGGGGTTTTGTTAGCAACGTGTGTGTGTGTGTGTGTGTGTGTGAGAAGATGGGGGTATTGTTAGTAACGTGTGTGTGTGTGTGTGTGTGTGAAAAGAGGGGGGTATTGTTAGCAACATGTGTGTGTGTGTGTGTGTGTGTGAGAGGGGGGTATTGTTAGCAACGTGTGTGTGTATTTACCTAATTGTATTTACACTCTCCTCTCTTTTTATGTGAGTTTAAATTATGCGAATTTGAAATAGTGCGTACAGTATCATGAAAAAAATTAAATCAATGCAATTTACACGAACTCTTAAAATAACAGGAACCATTAGGCTCCATTTTCAAGTTAAAGTACCATTATTTCTTATGGAAATGTACAATTTACTTTATGCGAAATTCACTTTATAGGGAAATAAATATAGGGAAAATTAATATACAGAAAATTGATATACAGAAAATTAATATACAGAAAATTAATATACAGAAAATTGATATACAGAAAATTAATATACAGAAAATTAATATACAAAAAATTAATATACAGAAAATTGACATACAGAAAATTAATATACAAAAAATTAATATACAGAAAATTAATATACAGAAAAATGATATACAGAAAATTAATATACAGAAAATTAATATACAGAAAATTAATATACAGAAAAATAATATACAGAAAATTAATATACAGAAAATTAATATACAGAAAATTAATATACAGAAAAGTAATATACAGAAAATTAATATACAGAAAAGTAATACAGTATACAGAAAAATACTGTAATATAATCCTATTTAACATGAAGGAAAAGCCAAAAGAGATAAATCATATAGCTGGTATTGAGGTTAGTGAAAAAATTAATTATCTGGGTATTAACTATAAATGACAAAAGAAATACAGTATATTTAAAAAGTAGAAAAAACTAACAATTGAAAAAACAACAAAACTGGAGAAAATTAAGTATCTAAGTAAATTAAAGTATAACTATAAAATTAATGATAAAATTAATATGTTTAAAGGGGTGTGGGAGTAGGGGACAGGCTTTGGGGGTGACTTGGGGGGTGTGGGAGTAGGGGACAGGCTTTTGGGGTG
>JAWZYT010003631.1:0-15000 GCA_034508575.1 Petrolisthes manimaculis | reverse complement strand
AGGAATTTAACGATATCATATAATGGTCTTACTCGTAGCTACATTAATGAAAAAAAAATAGTACGTGTCTAAATGTTCCCAATTGTACCCAACAAGACACGACCTATACGTGTATGTTATTGATCGTGTTATTGATACATTTGGGAATGTTATAAACTACCAAACTACCTTATGATGCATATACTTTATAGCAGAGGTGAATTATGTCCATTCATTTACTATTATTACGAGTAAACAAAAACGCTGTGCTCGTTACTAGTGGAGGTACGTAAGTTTACATTTCTACATGAGCACAGAAAGCTATGAGTAACGCCAGATAGAAAGACCAGAAATATATAGGGTTGATACTGAGCTGGAATCCAATCAAGTTAGTTATCTGTTGAGACAATTTGTAGACGAGTGAGATTGCAAATAAATGAGCGAGTTAGTGAACATGTTAGCGATTGTTTTAACGAGTAACAGTAAGTCAGATGATCACATAAATCACTTCACCTGACTCTTATATGCAACAGACACTCGTTCTTACCACTTATTGCCTCACACTATCTTTATCGCTGTCTGCCTCATACTACCTTTAATATATACACTTTCTGTCTCGATACCTTTACCACTTATTGTCTCACACTTACGTTACCACTTACTACTCTCTCACACTTACTTTAATTCTGACAGCCTCACACTTGTTTTAACACTTACTGTCTCACACTTAATTTACCAATGACTACCTCACACTTACTGTACCATTGACTACCTCACACTACCTTTACCCTTGACTAACTCACACTTACTTAACCACTGCTTGTCTGTCTGCCTCACCAAATATGACCACCTCACCAAGTAGACACACAACTACTTTTTTGACCCACCGAGTGTTGACTGACTGTGTGACCTTATACCCGAGAGTGAACGAACACACACACACACACACACACACACACACACACACACACACACACACACACACACACACACACACAGGAACCTTAACGAAGTCTCAATTCTCAAGACGAGGCGTAGTTTGCCAATTATATCACAGACAGTATATTTTCATTTTAGCCATTGTTTACTTTCTCTGGCGTTCCACCTCCATTTTACTCAGCATTGCCTTCCAGTTCTACATTAGGTCCGAGTAAGAGAAGGTTAAAGGGTTTGTCATCTCGGTGTATTTCAAGTTCACTACTTATATATTACACACACACTCGTATAAACAAAACACACACACACACACACATACTCTTATAACAAAAGCCACACACACACTCTTATAACAAAAGCCACACACACATTCGTATAACAAAACACACACACACACACACACACACACACACACACACACACCTATGCAGCTCAACACACACGCCCATCACTGAGACCAAAATAATGACGGCAATTAGGACACATGTTAATTGCCAGAGATGAATTGTCCTCGCATCTGTCACCATTTGCACGTGGTGATGGTGGTGATGATGGTGGTGGTGGAGGCCTTGGTGATGACGACGTGCTTAGAATGGGTGATGATGAAGGCAAGGGTCGGTTCAGGTGGTGATGAGGTAGAGGGGAGGGTGAGGGGAATAGTAAAGAGGTGGTTGGTTGTGAGTTGAGAGTTTGTGATGATTTGTAATGATAGTTGTAGTGTGGGTTGTGATGATGATGATGAAATGAAGGATTGTGAGGGTAATTGTGAGTTAATTGTGTTTTGTGATGATAGGTGTGGAGTGGGTGGTGATGAAGGGTTGAGAGGCATAGTAAGAGATGGATGTAAATTGAGAGTTAGTGGTGATTTGTGATGATGGTGAAAAGTGTCGTGGTGGAGTGATTGATGATGGTGAGAGTTTAGTAGAGGCTAGTGATTATGATGATAATAATAATAATAATAATAATAATAATAATAATAATAAAAGATTTCGTGGTGGTGGTGGTGGTAGTTATAGGAATGAATATAAACGTAAGGTTAGTAATTGTAATATTATACTGTACTGTAATTGGCTGATGATAATAATAATAATAATAATATAGCTTACTTATAGTCATTTCAATAAGATACCAATATTTTCATTAATGATTGGAAGGGCTGTAGTAATGGCAGTATCTCCAGTAATAGATAATAATTATGAGAGTTTTAGTGATGATTGGATGTAAAGCTTACGATTATAAACTTTTTGGTTGTGGGAAAGGTTGTGTTAAAAAAAGGCTTATTAATGACTGGAGTGCAAAGTTTTTATACATTATTAGTTAGACCATTTTTGAGTTGAGAGATGGTGAGAAGAGGATAATAATAATAATAATAATAATAATAATAATAATAATAATAATAATAATAATACTCGGCAGAGACGGAGGGGAGGTGGTGGGGAAAGATAAGGGGAGAAATAAATTATCCTTGTTGATGAAGGGAGGGAAATGGATAGGGAGAGGGAGGAAAGACAGAAGAGAAAGTAAGGAAGTGAGTGAATGAGGGGAGCGGAGGGGATGTGAAATGAAAGAGGAAAATGAGTAAGAAGGAGAGAAGAATAGAAGGAATGGAGGTGAGGGGATGGAGGAGGGGAAATACATAGATGTGATAAAGGAGAGTGAGGTAGGAAGAAAATATTTACAGCGAAGGGAAGTGGTGGTAAGAAAAAGGGAAAAGGAAATGCAAGAATGGGTGAAGGAGTAAGTATGTGATGAGATGGAAAGAGTAGAGAAAAAATGGCTATGGCTTGGTGAGGTTAGGTTAGGGATGAGTCAGGATATGTCAGGTGTTTGTAAGCAAGGGGTCGCTGATAAAGATAAATATTTAGCAAACGTGTAATAATAGCAATTAAAAAGTTTATAAAAAGATGTAAGTTTTAGTGGTTTATTCCCTGATGAGCATAAACAGGAACGTGGTAGTACGGGAAAGTATATAATTATGCCCAGGAAAACAAAATTGATAGGACCAAAATAATAATATAAGTAAAAAAAAAAAAAAGATTACTTGGGTAGTTAGTTAGTTTATGAAGGCGACGATGTATAATTATATAGTATAAACATTAAATTAGACAAGGGAGGACAAATGATGCCAAACATTCAAAACTATACTAACCCCATAAGTGATTTACTGATCCCGTGTTAAAAAGATGGTGCTAAATTTAATTAAGCATCTTATATAAAGGGCCTACCGTACTGTACTTTATTTTTTCCTCTACATGACGCATATATAGTTTTTGTTTTCAGAGCTGTATTGGTATAAGAGACACGTGACTTGGTTGGTTTGCATGACACTGCAATATTGAAATGCGGTGGGTCATAAAGGGGAGAATTTATTACATGCAGTTTGAGAATAGGAAGGACGTATGAGCCATTGTTTGTGTTGGAGTGGATTTCAAAATAGGAAGGACATATGAGCCATTGGAGAGGAAGGACATAAGAGCCATTTTATCAAGTGGGTTTCAAAATAGGAAGGACGTATGGGCCAATGTATCGAGTCGGTTGATGTGTCCAATGTGTCGAATTGGTTGATGTGTCCCTTTTATACTGTGACGTGGTTGATGTGTCCCTTTTATACTGAAGTGGTGATGTGTTGCCTGGTTCCCCCTCGTCAACATATAACCCCTGAGGCTCTTATTGGCTCCATGGTAATAGAGACGTAATGCACTGTGTAATTCCCTCGTTGATGGAAACACAGGCAGGGAGGGACGGAGGAAGGCAGGCAGGGGGGCAGGCAGGGGGGGAGGGACACCATACACCTCTCGGCAACACCATGGGAAAAATGGTAGGAGGTAACAAACTAACAATTCTATAGCAATACGATGGAATAATTATAAATGGTAAAATGTTTATAGTTATACGATGGGAAAAATTATAAGTGGTAAGAATCTTATAGTTATACGATGGGAAAAATTATAAGTGGTAAAAATCTTATAGTTATACGATGGGAAAAATTATAAGTGGTAAGAATCTTATAGTTATACGATGGGAAAATTATAAATGGTATCAATTTTATATCAATACCACTAAAATATTGTAGGGATTATCAGTCTATGGAGAAATTTTAAGGATACCAGTTTGTGCAATACGTTTGAAAAATGACTAAAGGTTACAATTCTATGTAATACAAATGAAAAACAAATAGTGGTAAAATTTCTATGCAATAATCGTACGTTGGAAAAATTATAGGGATATAATTTTGTGCAATGTAATAGAAAAATTGTAAAACGTGATTAAAACATGAAGGTCGTCAGTTTCGTGGTATAATTTGGAGGAATCAGTAGCCTCCCAAAGTACATAACGTTGGTGTTGATACTTTATTTGTTGACTGTACATACCTTAAAGAAAAGCTCCCCTTATAAGAACACACATTTCAATACAACACTCGCAGATGAAAACACACATACATAATATTTTTCTGTCAATTATCCACATATATATTTATTTAGTTTTTATTATGTATTTATCCATTATTTATTTACTCTTATTATGTAGTTATCCATTATTATGTATTTACGCTTTATTATGTATTTATCCATTATGTATTTACGCTTTATTATATATTTATTTATTATGTATTTACTCTTTAGGCTTATTACTGTTTCCTCAATGATAATCTAACAAAATTTTTTCACTCCGATATTAAAATTAAGGTTAAGAAAAGTTACAAGCAAGAGTAAGACGGGGAATGAGGGAGAGAGGAGAGAGAAAAAAAAAGAGAATAGAAAGCACGCAAGCAGGGAGAGCGACCCGTGTTATTAGGAGAGGTAGACAATTAAAGGTAAGAGAGGAGAGGAGAGGAGAGGAGAGGAGAAGAGAGGAGACATGCTGGGGAGGAAAGGGAAGAGAAAGAGAAAGTAAGGGTTGGAATGGGAAGGAGTGGAAAACGGAAGGATGGGGAGGGAAGGGAAAGGTGGGTAATGGATGGATGGGGAGGGAAGGGAAGGGAAGGGGAAGAGGGGAGGAAGGGAAGGGAAGATACGGAGTGGGGAAGATTGGAGAGGGAAGGTACGGAGTGGGGAGGAATGGGAAGGGAATGAAACGGAGTGAAGAGGAAGGACAAGGACAAGGAGTAGAGAGGGAAGGAGTGGAGTGGAGCGTGAAGGTGGAGAGGGGAAAATGAAGACTTGCTTGATTAATATGCTCTCTTGACAAAGTTTACAAATTTCCAGACGACGAATTTCCTTGGGGTAATTTACCTAACGAACTTTTATTGGCATCTTTTTTGTTTTTCTCATGGTGGGGGTGAGGGTGAGGGGGCGCAGGAAGAATAACCCACTTTTTTTCTCATGGGGGTGGGGTGGGCGGTGCAGGGGTCGCAGGAATAATAACCCACATTTTCTTTTTCTTTTTAAATGTACGACCTACTACTTCTGATAATGTATACAATTATATATATATAATGTTTTCGAACTTGGTATCAATATATATCAACATCAGATACGGTATACCAAAATATGATATATACCGTACGCTAACAATTACGCTTTTATTTATTAGTATATCTATCAGTATATCAGGTATACATGTGGGATTATCTATCAGTATATCAGGTATGTGGGATTATCTATCAGTATATCAATATACCAGTGAGTATAAAGATAGATAAATAAAAAATATAATCGTCCACACGTCTCAGTCAAGGTATTATTAATTAAGGTGTCCAAATCCTATCTAATACGAGTATGAGTATATGATTAAAATAAATAAATAATAATAAAAAGAAAAATAAATAAATAAATACTAATCTAATTTCTTGTTCTCTCCTTGTGCTCCGTAACTCACCTTAGCACCTCTCTCTCTCTCTCTCTCTCTCTCTCTCTCTCTCTCTCTCTCTCTCTCTCTCTCTCTCTAATCCAATTTACTCTTGCCACTTTATCCCTGCATCACTCCCCTAATAGCTTTACTTATCCTTTACTCCCGCCTCTCCTTCCTTTTTACTATAATTTTCTTTGGAACTTTTTATCGTGTTCTTCCTCGTTACACCATTCACTTCACCCTTCCCTTCACTCATTCACTTCACCCTTCCCTTCACTCATTCACTTCACCCTTCCCTTCACTCATTCACTTCACCCTTCCCTTCACTCATTCACTTCACCCTTCCCTTCACTCACTAGCTTCCACTTCCCTCTGTCTGTCAAGGATAAATAAAACATCTATAAAAAACGTAAAAGCCAGACGAAAGATAAGGAAAAAATCTGATGGAGGAGGGAAAAATACATAACGTACTGTGTGCGTGTGTGTGTGTGTGTGTGTGTGGGAATAAGTATGGATTGGCATTGACTGAAAAATGTATAAAGTAAAGATATTTTTCGGATTAACACCAAATATTTTAATGTGTAGTTAATAAGAAAAGAAGGGAGAGAACATTCCCTAATTAATACATATTTATAGCCTTTTAAAAATATATAGGTGATTGGAAGTGTATCTGTATTGGGAAGCATTGTTTGTGGCCGTGATTAACTGTCGGTAAACTGTAACTAAATCTAAATCACGTATTGGAAGTGTGCTTGTCTAGTGGGAAGGGTTGTTTTGTAGCCATGAGTGAGTGAGTGAGTGAGTGTATTGTTATCACCCCTTCCCCCTCCTCCTCCCGTCCCCCCTCCTCCTCCTCCCCTTCCCCCTCCTCCCCTTCCCCCTCCTCCCCTTCCCCTCCTCCCCTTCCCCTTCCCACTATGGATGTTATCAAAGGGACTTGTATGTATTGACTGAATGCACCTGCCCTCTTCACACAATCATTTCCTGCCATAATTAGGCGTGTAGGGGGGAATTAATTTGATTATATGTTCTTGTGCTGAGGGAGTTGGGATGTGTGTGTGTGTGTGTGTGTGTGTGTGTGTGTGTGTACTGCAGTTATAATCACCAGCTATGCTTTACACCAATCATATTTTCCGGGTCTTTTTTTTATCTATACAATATTTTATCTAATACTATATATATATATCTTTTGGATATATATGTAGAGTAGAGATGTGTGCTTCAGAGAGAGAGAGAGAGAGAGTAAGTCGTGGTAGGTAAAACACGAGTCTTCTAATTAGAGTTTACAGTGATGGTATTTGTGTTGTAAGGTTGTCACTAAGCATTATGGTATACAGTACATACAAATATTCTTGTAAACACACAACATTTAATTATTGGAGGGAGAAAAATGTAAATGGAGTAAAGTGATTTAAGTGAGTGTGACGGAAAGAACCTCCCTTGTCACCGCGGCTGGTAGGAGAGGAGGGAGGCGGCTGGTAGGGGTAGGTAGGGGAAGGAGGGAGGCGACTGGTAGGGGTAGGTAGGGGAAGGAGGGAGGCGACTGGTAGGGGTAAGTAGGGGAAGGGGGAGGCGACTGGTAGGGGTAGGTAGGGGAAGGCTGTTGTGTGGGGAAAAATATTGCATTCACCGGTAAAAGAATTGAGGAATATGGTGATGAAAATAGTGCATGTAGTTCTAGGAAAGCTTGAGAAGTATTGAAATACAGAAAAAAAGGGATGACATTTAAATTGTTGGAAATGCTGGCAGAGTAATAGTAGAGTGAAAACCATGGACGCAATTCAGACGAAAGGGATGAACAAAATGTGAGATGGACAGAGTGTACATACAGTTGGACACATAGTACAGGCAGCCCAGGTGAAACATACTTGTCCCATTTGTGTAACCAGTGTCTATTATCAGGTACTTGCGTTTTTTTTTTTTTTTTTTTTTTTTTTTTTTTTTTTTTTTTACCATCCTCAATACTGACTTCCGCCCCTGATGTCTCCTATTTGGCACTAAGGAACTTGATATTGGGAGAAATTAACCATCTTTCATTTGGGCTGTTCCACCCATTCACGTGTCCAACTGTACATATCCTAGGGAAGGTTTGGGAGGGATTGGTATATGATTAGGGAGCCTGGAAAGTGAATGATTATGTAAAGGATTGAAATGTGTCTTGAGATTGACGTAGTAAATATATCAGGAAGGATGAACAAACTATATTGATACCATATACATACATACGGTATATAGAAGCCAAGTAAAGAAGTACAATGTGTCTTAAAAAGGTGTTAAATATATAAGGAAGGATAATCAAACTATATTAATATCATAAAATTATACATACATACAAACGTACACTACAGTCGGCCTCAGGAGTTCGTATACACCACTGTGACATCAAGAATTCATAACATCTTCAAAATTTAGTATCTAATTTTCCTACCACCAAACTTTTCTAGTAATATTGTTTAGATAATACTCGAATCAATCAGAAAAAACAGTATGTACATAATGAAAACCCTTTAAACCAACACTGTAGTGAACAAGGTGGTAGTAGTGGTGGTGGTGGTGGTAGTAGTTGTAGTAGTGGTGGTAGTAGTGGTGGTGGTAGTAGTGGTGGTGGTAGTGGTGGTGGTAGTGGTGGTGGTGGTTGTAGTAGTGGTGGTAGTAGTGGTGGTGCGAAATTGTTTGAATTCAGGAAAAGGAATATATATATAATGGAATATAAAGGCAGGGGTTATGTGTGTGTGCCAAAAGTGATGGTTGATGTGAAGTTGGTGGAAGGGAGGAGGGGAATATAGAACGGTGCACAAATAGAAAAAGAACAGAAGTAGTGTTGGGATACTTTTTGAAATTTCTGCCTTTATTTATTTCCTTCTGGCTAATAGAATAAAGAATGATAGTGTTAAGAGAAAATTAATCCCCTAGGCCTATAAGGTGCCGGTATAATTCAATGATAATTAAGATTAATGAAATAATTATAAGTAGCTCGAGATGTTGATTAAGAAATACTTTTTTGTCATTATATTAAAACTATCAGCAGGCTCACGTTCTTCAATGATATGCTCGTTAAAATGCATGTTGATGTAAGATAGTTATTCCATGCACAGTTTGTACATAATGAAAACTGCAAATGATAATGTTACCGGATTTAATATAAAGAGGATTTTATAACATGAAAAGAGCTCTCGAAAATCCAGTTGTGGAAAGTTAAAGTTAAAAAGAATAATAATACAGTAGCATCCCGTTATCATAATTCCTTTGTATTCTATATTTGGATTCAGATGATATATACAATCAACACACAATAAGATTAGTCATTATGAATATTCACTGGCCTCATTGACACACAATTGGCATCTGTCATTTGTAATGCAAATTTAATTTCTCTAATGTTTCGTATTGGTTTAAACAGTACTTACAAAAGAAGGTACTGAAATATTGTGTGTGATAATCGTCGCAGCTATATATATATTTGTGTGTGTGTTGTATATGTGTTGGTGTTGTGTGTGTGTGTATGTGTATGTGTATGTGTATGTGTGTGTGTGTGTGTGTCAGGTAGATGCAGCCAATCCTATTATGTCCCAATCATTAGTGATAAGAATGATTATTAAAATGATGTACAATACTTCGTGACTGATACTGTAAAAGGAAGATTGGTAAATTTATTATTGGCTATATTTGGTGAGAGAAGAACCGGAAGGATATTAGTTGTCGAAAAATATGTATCAATAAACAAGGAATGTGACGGGGACAATATAAATCATATATCCTGATACAGTGTCTGGGAGAAGTGATGGTAGTACAGTATTATATCTACACGTTGTTAATCATTGTCGGTAATAATTTAGTATGACTCAAGATGGATGTATATTGTTAAAGTCTGCCTGCCTGGACTACCCTATATACCCTTGTTATACTCACCTCTCAGTCAGGGTGTAGTGGAGGCATAGTGTTCTAATCTCAACCGATAATATATTTAGTTATAAAGCTTTATTTTATATATATATATATATATATATATATATATATATATATATATATATATATATATATATATATATATATATATATATATATATATATATATATATATATTCTGTTCTTTCCCCTGAAGATGTGAATTACACGAAAGCGCTTGGGACTTCGTGTTTATTTTTCCTTCCTTGTGGATTTACGCATATATGTATGTATGTATGTGTGTGTGTGTGTGTTCATATATATATCCTTTTGTGAGGAGGGAAAATCCAGTGCCTGGGTGGGATGTGTGTTTGTAACCAGTGAAAGGGATCAAGTGAGATTTTTGGTGAAAGAGTTGAAAGCAAAATGTTCAGCTAAAATGGATGAGCAAATGGAAAAAAAGTGTAAAATGTTTGTATGAGATGGTCAAGGACGGATTCCAACCCACCACAACTGAGTAGTATATAGTATGTGGCTTCATAACACTACCAATAATGGTTAGTTTTATATTCACACTGGCTTCATGACTAAACCATGGACACACATACACACACATACATACATATAGACACATAAATGTCTTGGTAGTAGGGTTTAACTGCAGGAAGAGTGAAGTGAATGATCCTATATATGTGTGTGTGTGTGTGTGTGTGTGTGTCCGTCCATAAATATGATCTAAGAGTGGCCTAGTGTCTATACGATACAATTATACTTAGATAATTTATATATAGACACCGTGTATAATTATATATTCATATATTTATACACCGTGAGAGCCGTCAAGTGTGTTGGTGGCATCAGACGTCTTCCCAGTTCCAAGGTGTTTAATCTCTTGGGGTCCAGGAGTATAAGAATGATGAAGTCTGTCTAGCCTTGGGGAAACTTGGTTGGGGTGATGCTCTTCATTCCCTCTGTGTATTCCTGTGGTGAGAAAATTGAGGTCTTGGTGTTTTTTCCCGATTGTTCTAATTATGTTTATTATTCTGAAGGAAAGTCGGACAAGATTAGGGAACATTATTATGAGATTTAAGTGATTTAGGTTGAGGAGGAAAGATGGAAGTTTTTCTCTCTCTCTCTCTCTCTCTGGCTTTGTAATTACCGTGGGAGAAGGCTACATTCTAATTAGCCCTGGAGCAGGTGCATCTGGCCTCCTCCTCCTCCTCCTTCCTCTCCTTCTCCTCATCCTCCTCCTCTTAATTTCCATTATCATCTTTATTTAATCTCTCACCTCCTCATCAACCTCATCCTTATCTCATCACACACAGACACACACACACATTTATTGAGGCAGTATGTAGGTGTGTCCACATGTGTATCATTGCCTTAACACCCCATAATCCATCACATCTAACCCTCATACTTTTTCACACCTTCGGTAGTTTGTATACATTCAGTTTCAGTGCACCGAGGATATATTTTTTATTATTATTATTACGGTATATTTATTTTGTCATTTTTTTTATTAATATTTTTTTTTTTACTTTTTTTTTCATGTATGTCTTCATATCTACTCGTATAGAGGTGGAATTTGCAGGCTGGCTCAAGGTGTCCCATTTACCAAACCCTTAATATTTTGAAAAGCGGAACGTATATACAGTATATCCATTTCAATGCAGCCAGCCTTGAACTTTGTATATAAATGAAAGGTGTGCCGAGTATATTAAATTTTATTCGAGAAAACAAATTATTTGGAAATGTAGGCTATATATATGCACGTTATTTCGCTGAACCAGAATTAATAAATACCTTGCTTAAAAAAAAAATAATATTGTTGAATTGAAGGTTGTATTACGTTCATCCCTATTTGTATCTCCAACTCCTCTCTTTCCCACTTTCCCTTTTACTCTTTCCCTCCCCCCCCCCCCCCATCTTTATCCCACCCCCAGTCCCCATCATTCCTTGGACTGAGCAAAGATGGAAGGTAAATCTGAGGTCACGGTAGGAAGTTAGTGTTAAATCCCTTCAGAGAGAGAGAGAGAGAGAGAGAGAGAGAGAGAGAGAGAGAGAGAGAGAGAGAGAGAGAGAGAGAGGGAAAGAGAGAGAGAGGGAAAGAGAGAGAGGGAAAGAGTGAGAGGGAAAGAGAGAGAGGGAAAGAGTGAGAGGGAAAGAGAGAGAGAGAGAAAAAAAAAAAGAGAATATATACAACTGTTGTAATCATGTTTCATAGGTTACTTTACGTTTTATTTTATTAGAAGAGGTTATTAGAGTAAATGGCAGAATGCATCGATACTCAAGTACAGTATTTTGAAATGATAATGTTGATGGGGTAAGAATGGAAATTTTAGCACCAAATTTATGACATGTATTTTTTTTTATCATCAGTCTGCCCTTCAAGTTTGTGAATGATTTGAAGCATAAGGTATTTGTACTGTATAAAGGATAAGAGAGGTGAGACAGGGCAATGAGTGAAGCACTATAAGGAGACAAGTGAAAGACGAGGCATATGAGGGGAAAGACAGACGAATGCGGGGAGTCACACGAGAAAGGAGGCGTTTCCGATGAAGTAATGAACCGGGAAGATACAAATGGGAAGTGGTAGGAAAGCAGAAGGGAAGAGAGAGGAGATCCAACCACACTACTTTGTCTTAGAACCATGCAGTCTTTATGTACACACACAACACACACAATACAATACGCATACACACACACACACACACACACACACACACACACACACACACACACCACACAAACTCACACACAATGACACAATACACACACACACACGCAATGACACAATACACACACACACACACAATGACACAATACACACACACACACACACACACACACACAATGACACAATACACACACACACACACACACACACACAATATGCACAGGCACGTATACGTATGGTGTCACATAGCTCAATAGTTGGCAGGCTACCCACTCATCTGTTCTATATTATCCCTTCTGATCAATCTCTCCCTCCTTCCACCCTCCCATTCCCACTATCTGTCTCGTGCATTATATACCTCCTTCCCCACACACTGATGATTTCCCAAGCAGCCTGGTATTGTAGATATTATGGTTGTTGTTAGTATTGATAGATCAGTGGGGTATTCCCTTTCTAATCTCCTGAAGAACTATAATATATTATTTTTTTGTTATTGTCTGTTTCTTTTCATTTAGTTTGTTTGGTTATATTATTTTGTATCGTGTCTCTTTGTTATCTATTTTATATATTTAGTAGTTCGGCTTTACAGTCTGCTTTCTCGCCTCTCACAAGTAAATCTGTGGCCAAAATTATACTCAGTCTTATATTTTTATTACATGATTACTTCCTCCTCAGTTTGATTCTCAGATGTGTGTGTTGACCATGCCTGCCATCTCTCTCTCTCTCTCTCTCTCTCTCTCTCTCTCTCTCTCTCTCTCTCTCTCTCTCTCTCTCTCTCTCTCTCTCTCTCTCTCTCTCTCTCTCTCTAAAGCGTCATAAGTTCAAAGAAGAGCGAAGATGAGTTAATGCCGTAGTTCACCTTGAGCTGATTCAAATGCTATGGGTCTATTAATATTTGGGCTTTGGACGAGTGCTAGTGTGTGTTGTGTGAAGGAGAACGACGATTGGGATATGAAGGTGTGGATACATGGTGAAGGTAGATTTTTATAGTGTTGTATATATTTTATGGGTTAGACAAGTAGGTAGGGAGTGTTCCTTAAACTTGGGTCCTGTTTATCTGAATGCTTGGATTAGAAGCTTGATATTAGAAGAGACATTATTGAAGTACCGTGACGAAACTTGGTATAGATTATTACCGTACAAGTATTTCATTAAGATTTATGAGCCAAAATATTGAGGAGAATATGTGAATGGGAAATAATATGAAAGGGACATATCAAAGAATTTTCTGCTGCATCTTCCTTATTGATAACTTAATTTTCTCTGAGCATTTATGAAGATAGCGTAAAGTGTCGATCACTAACCCCATGGACGGTAGATCAACTCTCGACTTCTTCATAAAAATACACCAGAGAAAGTTAATGTTCTTGCTGCATTGAGATGAACTGACAGGAGGACAAATCAGGCGTCTCAGTTCGACTTGTAAATAATATAAATGTTGGCAGTTTGGTGAAGCGTTACATAGTTACTACCGCATTTAATCTTTCTTTTAACACAGTATGTATCCACGTGTGTGTGTGTGTGTGTGTGGCTGATGGATAATGAAGATGTGTTGTATATACCTCGTTAAAGGGAAGGTGTTTGATCAATATAACAAAACTTGATGATTAAGGGACCCTGCATGTGAGTGAACGTGTATGAGAGACTTAGTTAGTGGCTTCTGATTCCTCCTGACTATGCCACGAAACAATCTTCTTCAATATAAGTGGTGTTTCGTGGCAATATTTGAAGGACACACTCACCTCCACTTTTCTGACTACATCACAGGGGTCCTTAAAGGGAATTGGCAGCACTCATCGGCAGACGTCTATGTGCGTCACCAATGCCATTACCACATACTGTATGAGTAATTTACCATGCCTGATTAATAGACACCACACACTGCTTATACTTACCTTGGGATATGAGGGACAAGGTGTGATTCCAGCCATTAGACATATCACAACACACACACACACACACACACACACACACACACACACACACACACACACACACACACACACACACACAGAAAGTGAGAGAGACTGACACACACACACACACAGAAAGAGAGAGAGACTGACACACACACACATACACATAAATACATAAATGTGTGTGTGTACACATTTATGGTTGCCCTACTGGAAAATAAGGTATATTTTTTCATACAACAAACAGCAACAGTCGGACAATGAAACAAACACACAGGCGAAAATACATACATGATAAAAAACATACCCATTTGACCATAGACAAATTTATACACATCTATTTCTCTTCAATTTATTTTAGTATGTACATACATAAAGTTTTGTCTCATTCCACTGTTCACTTCATTTTATCTCTGTGTTTCTTTCTACATTTTCCTATTGTGTCTCTCTTGTTTTTTCCTCTCGTTTCTATTCTGCTGTTCGTATCCTTTCATGTGTCCCTCTTGCTTGGCCTCTAGCCTAACCCTTCCTCGCTCGCATCTCTCCTCTATTATTTCTCTGTGGTACACCTCTCATCCCTTCCCCTTTTTCTGTCCCTTTTTATTTCTCTCTCTCTCTCTCTCTCTCTCTCTCTCTCTCTCTCTCTCTCTCTCTCTCTCTCTCTCTCTCTCTCTCTCTTTATTCTTTTTCTCCCGTTTACTGTCCCCTTTTATTCTTTTTCTCTCGTTTTCTGTCCCTTTTTATTCTTTCTCTCTCTATATACTCATCTGTTTTGTTTATCTTTCTTTCTCCTCCTTGCAAGACCTTCTATTT
>JAWZYT010003630.1:220000-226335 GCA_034508575.1 Petrolisthes manimaculis | reverse complement strand
TAAAACACGTTTTTTTGGCCCAAATAGTCGATTTGTACTGTGCTAGAAAAAATTCAATTTTCAGGCAAAAAAAATGCTAAAACACGTTTTTTTGGCCCAAAAAGTCGATTTGTACAGTGCTAGAAAAATTTCAATTTTCAGGGCAAAAAAAATGCAAAAACACGTTTTTTTGGCCCAAAAAGTCGATTTGTACAGTGCTAGAAAAATTTCAATTTTCAGGCAAAAAAAATGCAAAAACACGTTTTTTTGGCCCAAAAAGTCGATTTGTACTGTGCTAGAAAAAATTCAATTTTCAGGCAAAAAAAATGCTAAAACACGTTTTTTTGGCCCCAAAAAGTCGATTTGTACTGTGCTAGAAAAATTTCAATTTTCAGGCAAAAAAAATGCAAAAACACGTTTTTTGGCCCAAAAAGTCGATTTGTACTGTGCTAGAAAAATTTCAATTTTCAGGCAAAAAAAATGCTAAAACACGTTTTTTTGGCCCAAAAAGTCGATTTGTACTGTGCTAGAAAAATTTCAATTTTCAGGCAAAAAAAATGCTAAAACACGTTTTTTTGGCCCAAAAAGTCGATTTGTACTGTGCTAGAAAAATTTCAATTTTCAGGCAAAAAAAATGCTAAAACACGTTTTTTTGGCCCAAAAAGTCGATTTGTACTGTGCTAGAAAAATTTCAATTTTCAGGCAAAAAAAATGCTAAAACACGTTTTTTTGGCCCAAAAAGTCGATTTGTACTGTGCTAGAAAAATTTCAATTTTCAGGCAAAAAAAATGCTAAAACACGTTTTTTTGGCCCAAAAAGTCGATTTGTACTGTGCTAGAAAAATTTCAATTTTCAGGCAAAAAAAATGCTAAAACACGTTTTTTTGGCCCAAAAAAGTCGATTTGTACTGTGCTAGAAAAATTTCAATTTTCAGGCAAAAAAAAATGCTAAAACACGTTTTTTTGGCCCAAAAAGTCGATTTGTACTGTGCTAGAAAAATTTCAATTTTCAGGCAAAAAAAATGCTAAAACACGTTTTTTTGGCCCAAAAAGTCGATTTGTACTGTGCTAGAAAAATTTCAATTTTCAGGCAAAAAAAAATGCTAAAACACGTTTTTTTGGCCAAAAAGTCGATTTGTAATGTGCTAGAAAAATTTCAATTTTCAGGCAAAAAAAAATGCTAAAACACGTTTTTTTGGCCCAAAAAGTCGATTTGTACAGTGCTAGAAAAATTTCAATTTTCAGGCAAAAAAAATGCTAAAACACGTTTTTTTGGCCCAAAAAGTCGATTTGTGCATGCATCTTCGATACCCGTTTATATCCCAAATTTAGCCTAAAAACACCGAAAAATCGAGTTTTTTGGGTCTCAGAAGCGATTTGTACATGTCTACACTGTTCTAGAAAAAAATCAATTTTCAGGCATCTGAGAATTGAAATTTTTCTAGCACAGTACAAATCGCTTCTGAGACCCAAAAAACTCGATTTTTCGGTGTTTTTAGGCTAAATTTGGGATATAAACGGGTATCGAAGATGCATGCACAAATCGACTTTTTGGGCCAAAAAAACGTGTTTTAGCATTTTTTTTGCCTGAAAATTGAAATTTTTCTAGCACTGTACAAATCGACTTTTTGGGCCAAAAAAACGTGTTTTAGCATTTTTTTTGCCTGAAAATTGAAATTTTTCTAGCACATTACAAATCGACTTTTTTGGCCAAAAAAACGTGTTTTAGCATTTTTTTTTGCCTGAAAATTGAAATTTTTCTAGCACAGTACAAATCGACTTTTTGGGCCAAAAAAACGTGTTTTAGCATTTTTTTTGCCTGAAAATTGAAATTTTTCTAGCACAGTACAAATCGACTTTTTGGGCCAAAAAAACGTGTTTTAGCATTTTTTTTGCCTGAAAATTGAAATTTTTCTAGCACAGTACAAATCGACTTTTTGGGCCAAAAAAACGTGTTTTAACAGGCAGGAAGGCAGACAGGCAGGTAGGGAGGCAGGCAGGCAGGCAGGTAGGCAGGCAGGCAGGCAGGTAGGCAGGCAGGCAGGGAAATCTGACTTATATAGGGATGAACTGAACCAATTTTCTATCCCGTTTCTACCACTAAGGAAAACGTGTTTACATACACCATGCTATTATATATTAGATATATAGATTAGAAATTATTCATTATTATATATTATTATTATTATTACTATTATTATTATTATTATTATTATTATTATTATTATTATTATTATTATTATTAGTAGTAGTAGTAGTAGTAGTAGTAGTATTGCCAATTGAGGCTTTTGTTCTGGCTATACTTACGACTCTCTCTCTCTTTCTCTCTCACACACCCATGTAAACAAAGAACCATTTGCAATGAAATGAAATGAAAATAATGCCGTTAAAAGCCAATAAAGTGTACTAAAAGTGAACTAGTAGTATTAAAAATGCTGTAGATTAAAGTGAAGTCTAAAGGTGTGCAATATAGTAGATGAAAATTGAAAATGACTCGAATGTGTAAATGCAGTGTTGCCATGGTGTCGTAGCCACCACTAGCCACCTCTAGCCCAAGTGTGAAGGGTAGAAGCAGTGTTACCAATGTTTTATAGCCAAGTTTTGTAGCCCCAAGGTGAGTTGTGATTGGCTAAAATGGGGGTGTTGGCGATTTTTGCCGAATATATATAAGGTCGTAAGCCGCCGGGGTGGTTGGTGGGGTGGGGGAGGGTAAAACAAGGGCTTGGGGGGGCGAAATTTTGGATTTAGAAGCGAAATAAAAAAAAATTTGGGCTTCTTCTCGACAGCCTAACCAAACCAAGCCTTATTTAACCTAACCTCTTCCTATTAGAATTAGTAGTAGTAGTATTAGTAGTAGTAGTAATATTAGTAGTAGTAGTAGTATTACCTAACCTAACCTAGACCACAGAAGACTACCAGGACCTAACCGGGGCAGACTACCGGGACCTAACCTAACATAACAGAACCGGGACAGACTACCGGGACCTAACCGGGGCAGACTACCGGGACCTAACCTAACATAACACAACCGGGGCAGACTACCGGGACCTAACCGGGGCAGACTACCGGGACCTAACCTAACATAACAGAACCAGGACAGACTACCGGGACCTAACCGGGGCAGACTACCGGGACCTAACCTAACATAACACAACCGGGACAGACTACCGGGACCTAACCGGGGCAGACTACCGGGACCTAACCTAACATAACACGACCGGGACAGACTACCGGGACCTAACCGGGGCAGACTACCGGGACCTAACCTAACATAACACGACCGGGACAGACTACCGGGACCTAACCGGGGCAGACTACCGGGACCTAACCTAACATAACAGAACCGGGACAGACTACCGGGACCTAACCGGGGCAAACTACCGGGACCTAACCTAACATAGCCTAACCGAGGCAGACTACCAGGACCTAACCTAACATAGCCTAACCAGGGCATACTACCGGGACCTAACCTAACCTAACCTAACCTAACCTAACCTACCGAGACCTAACCGGGGCAAACTACCGGGACCTAACCTAACATAACAGGACCGGGACAGACTACCGGGACCTAACCGGGCAGACTACCGGGACCTAACCTAACATAACAGAACCGGGACAGACTACCGGGACCTAACCGGGGCAGACTACCGGGACCTAACCTAACCTAACCCTTAACCTAACCTAACCTAACCTAACCTAACCTAACCCAACCTAACCTAACCTAACCTAACCTAACCTAACCCTTAACCTAACCTAACCTAACCTAACCTAACCGAACCTAACCTAACCTAACCTAACCCTTAACCTAACCTAACCTAACCTAACCTAACCCAACCTAACCTAACCTAACCTAACCTAACCTAACCTAACCTAACCTAACCCAACCTAACCTAACCTAACCTAACCTAACCTAACCCTTAACCTAACCTAACCTAACCTAACCTAACCCCTAACCTGCTGCCCCGCTGCCCCGCCCCACTGCCCTGCCCCACTGCCCCGCCGCCGCCCGGCTGTCACCCCGCTGCCCCGCCGCCCCGCTGCCCTGCCGCCCCGCTGCCCCGCCACCCCCGCTGCCCCGACGCCCCGCTGCCCCGCTGTCCAACCCCGCCGCCCCACTGCCCCGCCCCGCTGCCCCGACGCCCCGCTGCCCCGCCGCCCCGCCCCGCAACTGCCCCACTGCCCCGCCCCGCTGCCCCGCCCCGCTGCCCCGACGCCCCGCTGCCCCGCCGCCCCACTGCCCCGCCCCGCTGCCCCGCATCCTGCTGCCCCGCCACCCTGCCGCCCCGCTACCCCGCCTCGCAACTGCCCCGCCTCCCCGCCCCGCCCCGCTGCCCCGCTGCCCCGCCCCGCTGCCCCGATGCCCTGCCGCCCCGATGCCACGCCGCCCCGCTGCCCCGCCCCGCAACTGCCCTGCCGCCCCGCCCCACTGCCCTGCCGCCACGCCGCCCCGCTGCCCCTAACCCAACCTAACCTAACCTAACCCTTAACCTAACCTAACCTAACCCTTAACCTAACCTAACCTAACCTAACCTAACCCAACCTAACCTAACCTAACCTAACCTAACCTAACCTAACCTAACCTAACCTAACCTAACCCAACCTAACCTAACCTAACCCTTAACCTAACCTAACCTAACCCAACCTAACCTAACCTAACCTAACCTAACCCTTAACCTAACCTAACCTAACCCCTAACCTGCTGCCCCGCTGCACCGCCGCCCCGCCCCGCCCCACTGCCCTGCCCCACTGTCCCGCCGCCGCCCGGCTGTCACCCCGCTGCCCCGCTGCCCTGCCGCCCCGCTGCCCCGCCACCCCGCTGCCCCGCCACCCTGCCCCACTGCCCCGACGCCCCGCTGTCCTGCCCCGCCGCCCCACTGCCCCGCCCCGCTGCCCCGACGCCCCACTGCCCCGCCGCCCCGCCCCGCAACTGCCCCACTGCCCCGCCCCGCTTCCCTGCCCCGCTGCCCCGCCGCCCCGACGCCCCGACGCCCCGCTGCCCCGCCACCCCGCCCCGACCCCCCTCTGCCCCGCCACCCCGCCCCGCAACTGCCCCACTG
Source organism: Petrolisthes manimaculis (assembly GCA_034508575.1). Taxonomy (NCBI): domain Eukaryota; kingdom Metazoa; phylum Arthropoda; class Malacostraca; order Decapoda; family Porcellanidae; genus Petrolisthes; species Petrolisthes manimaculis. The sequence continues at coordinate 221,300 of JAWZYT010003630.1, read as the reverse complement.
CCCCGCCCCGCTGCCCCGCCCCGCTGCCCCGACGCCCCGCTGCCCCGCCGCCCCGCCCCGCAACTGCCCCCCTGCCCCGCCGCCCCGCTGCCCCGCCCCGCTGCCCCGACGCCCCGCTGCCCCGCCGCCCCGCCCCGCAACTGCCCCACTGCACCGCCACGCCGCCCCACTGCCCCGCCCCGCTGCCCCGCATCCCGCTGCCCCGCCACCCTGCCGCCCCGCTACCCCGCCTCGCAACTGCCCCGCCTCCCCGCCCCGCCCCGCTGCCCCGCTGCCCCGCCCCGCTGCCCCGATGCCCTGCCGCCCCGCTGCCACGCCGCCCCGCTGCCCCGCCCCGCAACTGCCCTGCCGCCCCGCCCCACTGCCCTGCCGCCACGCCGCCCCGCTGCCCCTAACCTAACCTAACCTAACCCAACCTAACCTAACCTAACCTAACCCTTAACCTAACCTAACCTAACCCTTAACCTAACCTAACCTAACCTAACCTAACCTAACCCTTAACCTAACCTAACCTAACCCAACCTAACCTAACCAAACCTAACCTAACCTAACCTAACCCAACCTAACCTAACCTAACCTAACCTAACCCTTAACCTAACCTAACCTAACCCCTAACCTGCTGCCCCGCTGCCCCGCCCCCCGCCCCGCTGCCCCGCCCCACTGCCCTGCCCCACTGCCCCGCCGCCGCCCGGCTGTCACCCCCGCTGCCCCGCCGCCCCGCTGCCCTGCCGCCCCGCTGCCCCGCCACCCCGCTGCCCCCCGCCACCCTGCCCCACTGCCCCGCTGCCCCGACGCCCCGCTGCCCTGCTGTCCAGCCCCGCCGCCCCACTGCCCCGCCCCGCTGCCCCGACGCCCCGCTGACCCGCCGCCCCGCCCCGCAACTGCCCCACTGCCCCGCCCCGCTTCCCTGCCCCGCTGCCCCGCCGCCCCGCCACCCCGCCCCGACGCCCCGCTGCCCCGCCACCCCGCCCCGCAACTGCCCCACTGCCCCGCCCCGCTGCCCCGACGCCCCGCTGCCCCGCCACCCCGCCCCGCTGCCCCGACGCCCTGCTGCCCCGCTGTCAAGCCCCGCCGCCCCACTGACCCGCCCCGCTGCCCCGCATCCCGCTGCCCCGCCGCCCCGCTACCCCGCCTCGCAACTGCCCCGCCTCCCCGCCCCGCCCCGCTGCCCCGCCGCCCCGCTGCACCGATGCCCTGCCGCCCCGCTGCCACGCCGCCCCGCTGCCCCGCCCCACTGCCCTGCCGCCACGCCGCCCTGCCGCCCCGCTGCCCCTAACCTAACCTAACCTAACCTAACCTA
>JAWZYT010003630.1:182500-202500 GCA_034508575.1 Petrolisthes manimaculis | reverse complement strand
GTGACGAGTAATGAGTGGTGAGTTGCGAGTAATGAACGGCGAGTGGCGAGTAATGAGTGGCGAGTAATGAGTGGCGAGCAATGAGTGGCGAGTGGCGAGTAATGAGTGGCGAGTGGCAAGTAATGAGTGGCGAGTAATGAGTGGCGAGTGGCGAGTGGCGAGTAATGAGTGGCAAGTAATGAGTGTCGAGTAATGAGTGGCGAGTGGAGAGTAATGAGTTTCGAGTGGCGAGTGGCGAGTTGCGAGTGGCGAGTAATGAGTGGCGAGAGGCGAGTAATGAGTGGCGAGTTATGAGTGGCGAGTAATGAGTGGCGAGTAATGAGTGGCGAGTAATGAGTGGCGAGTAATGTGTGGCGAGTGGCGAGTAATGAGTGGCGAGTAATGAGTGGCAAGTAATGAGTGGTGAGTAATGGGTGGCGAGTGTTGAGTGGCGAGTAATGAGTTGCGAGTGGCGAGTGGCGAGTAATGAGTGGCGAGTAATGAGTGGCGAGTAATGAGTGGCGAGTGGCGAGTAATGAGTGGCAAGTGGCGAGTAATGAGTGGCGAGTAATGAGTGGCGAGTGGCGAATGGCGAGTAATGAGTGGCGAGTAATGTGTGGCAAGTAATGAGTGGCGAGTGGCGAGTAATGAGTTTCGAGTGGCGAGTGGCGAGTAATGAGTGACGAGTAATGAGTGGTGAGTGGCGAGTAATGAGTGGCGAGTGGCGAGTAATGAGTGGCGAGTAATGAGTGGCGAGTGGCGAGTAATGAGTGGCGAGTATTGAGTGGCGAGTGGCGAGTGGCGAGAAATGAGTGGCGAGTAATGAGTGGCGAGTAATGAGTGGCGAGTGGCGAGTAATGAGTTACGAGTGGCGAGTGGCGAGTAATGAGTGGCGAGTGGCGAGTAATGAGTGGCGAGTAATGAGTGGCGAGTAATGAGTGGCGAGTAACGAGTGGCGAGTAATGAGTGGCAAGTAATGAGTGGCGAGTGTTGAGTGGCGAGTAATGAGTGGCGAGTATTGAGTGGCGAGTAATGAGTGGCGAGTGGCGAGTAATGAGTGGCGAGTAATGAGTGGCGAGTGACAAGTGGCGAGTAATGAGTGGCGAGTAATGAGTGGCGATTGGCGAGTAATGAGTGGCGAGTGGCGAGTAATGAGTGGCGAGTGGCAAGTAATGAGTGGCGAGTAATGAGTGGCGAGTAATGAGTGGCGAGTTTTGAGTGGCGAGTAATGAGTGGCGAGTGGCGAGTGGTGAGTAATGGGTGGCGAGTGTTGAGTGGCGAGTAATGAGTGGCGAGTGGCGAGTGGCGAGTAATGAGTGGCGAGTAATGAGTGGTGAGTAATGGGTGGCGAGTGATGAGTGGCGAGTAATGAGTGGCGAGTGGCGAGTGGCGAGTTATGGGTGGCGAGTAATGAGTGGCGAGTAATGAGTGGCAAGTAATGAGTGGCGAGTGGCAAGTAAAGAGTGGCGAGTAATGAGTTTCGAGTGGCGAGTGGCGAGTAATGAGTGGCAAGTAATGAGTGGTGAGTAATGGGTGGCGAGTGTTGAGTGGCGGAAATGAGTGGCGAGTGGCGAGTGGCGAGTAATGAGTGGCGAGTAATGAGTGGCGAGTAATGAGTGGCGAGTGGCGAGTAATGAGTGGCGAGTAATGAGTGGCAAGTGGCGAGTAATGAGTGGCGAGTGGCGAGCGGCGAGTGTTGAGTGGAAAGTAATGAGTGGCAAGTAATGAGTGGCAAGTAACGAGTGGCGAGTTGCGAGTAATGAGTGGCGAGTAATGAGTGGCGAGTAATGAGTGGCAAGTGGCGAGTAATGAGTGGCGAGTTATGAGTGGCGAGTGGCGAGTGGCGAGTAATGAGTGGCGAGTAATGAGTGGCAAGTAATGAGTGGCGAGTGGCGAGTAATGAGTTTCGAGTGGCGAGTGGCGAGTAATGAGTGACGAGTAATGAGTGGTGAGTGGCGAGTAATGAGTGGCGAGTGGCGAGTAATGAGAGGCGAGTAATGAGTGGCGAGTAATGAGTGGCGAGTGGCGAGAAATGAGTGGCGAGTGGCGAGTAATGAGTGGCGAGTAATAAGTGGCGAGTAATGAGTGACGAGTGGTGAGTAATGAGCGGCGAGTGGCGAGTAATGAGTGGCGAGTAATGAGTGGCGAGTGGCGAGTGGCGAGTAATGAGTGGCAAGTAATGAGTGGCGAGTAATGAGTGGCGAGTGGCGAGTAATGAGTCTCGAGTGGCGAGTGGCGAGTGGCGAGTGGCGAGTAATGAGTGGCGAGTTATGAGTGGCGAGTAATGAGTGGCGAGTAATGAGTGGCGAGTACTGAGTGGCGAGTAATGTGTGGCGAGTGGCGAGTAATGAGTGGCGAGTGGCGAGTGGCGAGTAATGAGTGGCAAGTAATGAGTGGTGAGTAATGGGCGGCGAGTGGCGAGTGGCGAGTAATGAGTGGCGAGTAATGAGTGGCGAGTAATGAGTGGCGAGTGGCGAGTAATGAGTGGCGAGTAATGAGTGGCGAGTGGCGAGGGGCGAGAAATGAGTGGCGAGTAATGAGTGGCGAGTAATGAGTGGCGAGTGGCGAGTAATGAGTTTCGAGTGGCGAGTGGCGAGTAATGAGTGGCGAGTAATGAGTGGCGAGTGGCGAGTAATGAGTGGCGAGTAATCAGTTGTGAGTAATGAGTGGCGAGTGGCGAGTAATGAGTGGCAAGTAATGAGTGGTGAGTAATGGGTGGCGAGTGACAAGTGGCGAGTAATGAGTGGCGAGTAATGAGTGGCGAGTGGCGAGTAATGAGTGGCAAGTGGCGAGTAATGAGTGGCGAGTAATGAGTGGCGAGTGGCAAGTAATGAGTGGCGAGTAATGAGTGGTGAGTAATTAGTGGTCAGTAATGAGTGGCGAGTAATGAGTGGCGAGTGGCGAGGAATGAGTGGCGAGTGGCGAGTAATGAGTGGCGAGTTATGAGTGGTGAGTAATGAGTGGCGAGTGTTGAGTGACGAGTAATGAGTGGCGAGTAATGAGTGGCGAGTGGCGAGTGGGGAGTGGCGAGTGGCGAGCAATGAGTGGTGAGTGGCGAGTAATGAGTGGCAAGTGGCAAGTAATGAGTGGCGAGTGGCGAGTGGCGAGTAATGAGTGGTGATTAATGAGTGGCGAGTGGCGATTAATGAGTTTCGAGTGGCGAGTGGTGAGTAATGAGTGACGAGTAATGAGTTGTGAGTGGCGAGTAATGAGTGGCGAGTGGCAAGGAATGAGTGGCGAGTGGCGAGTAATGAGTGGCGAGTAATGAGTGGCGAGTAATGAGTGGCAAGTAATGAGTGGCGAGTAATGAGTGGCGAGTAATGAGTGGCGAGTGGCGAGTAATGAGTGGCGTGTAATGAGTGGCGAGTGGCGAGTGGCGTGTAATGAGTGGCGAGTAATGAGTGGCGAGTAATGAGTGGCGAGTGGCAAGTAATGAGTGGCGAGTAATGAGTGGCAAGTGGCGAGTAAGGAGTGGCGAGTGGTGAGTGCCGAGTGTTGAGTGGCGAGTAATGAGTGGCGAGTAATGAGTGGCGAGTGGCGAGTGGGGAGTGGCGAGTGGCGATATATGAGTGGTGAGTGGCGAGTAATGAGTGGCGAGTGGCAAGTAAAGAGTGGCGAGTGGCGAGTGGCGAGTAATGAGTGGCGAGTAATGAGTGGCGAGTTGCGAGTAATGAGTGGCGAGTAATGAGTGGCGAGTAATGAGTGGCGAGTAATGAGTGGCAAGTGGTAAGTAATGAGTGGCGAGTAATGAGTGGCGAGTGGCGAGTAAAGAGTGGCGAGTAATGAGTGGCAAGTAATGAGTGGCGAATGGCGAGTAATGAGTTTCGAGTGGCGAGTAATGAGTAATAAGTGACGAGTAATGAGTGGTGAGTGGCGAGTAATGAGTGGCGAGTAGCGAGTAATGAGTGGCGAGTAATGAGTGGCGAGTAATGAGTGGCAAGTGGCGAGTAATGAGAGGCGAGTGGCGAGTAGTGAGTGGCGAGTAATAAGTGGCGAGTAATGAGTGGCGAGTGGCGAGTAATGAGTGGCGAGTGGCGAGTAATGAGTGGCGAGTGGCGAGTGGCGAGTAATGAGTGGCAAGTAATGAGTGGCGAGTAATGAGTGGCGAGTGGAGAGTAATGAGTTTCGAGTGGCGAGTGGTGAGTGGCGAGTGGAAAGTAATGAGTGGCGAGTTATGAGTGGCGAGTAATGAGTGGCGAGTAATGAGTGGCGAGTAATGAGTGGCGAGTAATATGTGGCGAGTGGCGAGTAATGAGTGGCGAGTAATGAGTTTCGAGTAATGGGTGGCGAGTGTTGAGTGGAGTAATGAGTGGCGAGTAATGAATGGCGAGTGGCGAGTAATGAGTTTCGAGTGGCGAGTGGCGAGTAATGAGTGGCAAGTAATGAGTGGCGAGTAATGAGTGGCAAGTAATGAGTGGCGAGTGTTGAGTGGCGAGTAATGAGGGGCGAGTAATGAGTGGCGAGTAATGAGTGGCGAGTGACGAGTGGCGAGTAATGAGTGGCGAGTAATGAGTGGCGAAAGATGAGTGGCGAGTGGCGAGTAATGAGTGGCGAGTGGCGAGTAATGAGTGGCGAGTAATGAGTTGTGAGTAATGAGTGGCGAGTGGCGAGTGGCGAGTAATGAGTGGCAAGTAATGAGTGGTGAGTAATGGGTGGCGAGTGTTGAGTGGCGAGTAATGAGTGGCGAGTGGTGAGTGGCGAGTAATGAGTGGCGAGTAAAGAGTGACGAGTGGCGAGTAATGAGTGGCGAGTAACGAGTGATGAGTAATTAGTGGCGAGTAATGAGTGGCGAGTAATGAGCGGTGAGTGGCGAGTAATGAGTGGCGAGTAATGAGTGGTGAGTAATGAGTGGCGAGTGTTGAGTGGCGAGTAATGAGTGGCGAGTAATGAGTGGCGAGTGGCGAGTGGGGAGTGGCGAGTGGCGATATATGAGTGGTGAGTGGCGAGTAATGAGTGGCGAGTGGCAAGTAGTGAGTGGCGAGTGGCGAGTGGCGAGTAATGAGTGGCGAGTAATGAGTGGCGAGTGGCGAGTAATGAGTTTCGAGTGGCAAGTGGCGAGTAATGAGTGATGAGTGGCAAGTACTGAGTGGCGAGTAATGAGTGGCGAGTGGCGAGTAATTAGTGATGAGTAATGAGTGGTAAGTGGCGAGTAATGAGTGACGAGTGGCGAGTGGCGAGTAATGAGTGGCGAGTGGCAAGTGGCGAGTAATGAGTAATGAGTGGCGAGTAATGAGTGGCAAATAATGAGTGGCGAGTGGCGAGTAATGAGTTTCGAGTGGCGAGTGGCGAGTAATGAGTGGCGAGTAATGAGTGGCGAGTAATGAGTGGCGAGTAATGAGTGGCGAGTGACGAGTGGCGAGTGACGAGTGGCGAGTAATGAGTGGCGAGAAATGAGTGGCAAGTAATGAGTGGCGAGTGGCGAGTAATAAGGGGCGAGTGGCGAGTAATGAGTGGCGAGTAATCAGTTGTGAGTAATGAGTGGCGAGTGGCGAGTGGCGAGTAATGAGTGGCAAGTAATGACTGGTGAGTAATGGGTGGCGAGTGTTGAGTGGCGAGTAATGAGTGGCGAGTGGCGAGTGGCGAGTAATGAGTGGCGAGTAATGAGTGGTGAGTAATGAGTGACGAGTGGCGAGTAATGAGTGGCGAGTAATGAGTGGTGAGTAATTAGTGGCAAGTAATGAGTGGCGAGTAATGAGTGGCGAGTGGCGAGTAATGAGTGGCGAGTAATGAGTGGTGAGTAATGAGTGGCAAGTGTTGAGTGGCAAGTAATGAGTGGCGAGTAATGAGTGGCGAGTGGCGAGTGTTGAGTGGCGAGTGGCGATATATGAGTGGTGAGTGGCGAGTAATGAGTGGCGAGTGGCGAGTAATGAGTGGCGAGTGGCGAGTGGCGAGTAATGAGTGGCGAGTGGCGAGTGGCGAGTAATGAGTGGCGAGTAATGAGTGGCGAGTGGCGAGTGGCGAGTAATGAGTGGCGAGTAATGAGTGGCGAGTGGCAAGTACTGAGTTACGAGCAATGAGTGGCGAGTGGCGAGTAATGAGTGACAAGTAATGAGTGGTAAGTGGCGAGTAATGAGTGACGAGTGGCGAGTGGCGAGTGGCTAGTAATGAGTGGCGAGTGGCGAGTAATGAGTAATGAGTGGCGAGTAATGAGTGGCAAATAATGAGTGGCGAGTGGCGAGTAATGAGTTTCGAGTGGCGAGTGGCGAGTAATGAGTGGCGAGTAATGAGTGGCGTGTAATGTGTGGCGAGTAATGAGTGGCGAGTAATGAGTGGCGAGTAATGAGTGGCGAGTGGCGAGTGTTGAGTGGTGAGTAATGAGTGGCGAGTAATGAGTTGCGAGTAATGAGTGGCGAGTGGCGAGTGGCGAGTAATAAGTGGCGAGTAATGAGTGGCAATTAATGAGTGGCGAGTGGCGAGTAATGAGTGGCGAGTAATGAGTGGCGAGTGGCGAGTAATGAGTGACGAGTAATGAGTGGTTACTCGCCACTCAATACTCGCCACCCATTACTCACCACTCATTACTTGCCACTCATTACTTGCCACTCATTACTTGCCACTCATTACTCGCCACTCGCCACTCATTACTCGCCACTCAACACTCGCCACTCGCCACTCATTACTCGCCACTCAACACTTGCCACCCATTACTCACCACTCATTACTTGCCACACATTACTTGCCACTCGCCACTCATTACTCGCCACTCATTACTCGCCACTCGCCTCGCGCCACTCAATACTCGCCACTCACCGCCACTCATTACTCGCCACTCGCCACTTGCCACACATTACTTGCCACTCACCACTCATTACTCGCCACTCGCCACTCCCCACTCGCCACTCGTGACTCATTACTTGCCACTCATTACTCGCCACTCATTACTCGCCACTCATTACTCACCATTCGCCACTCGCCACTCAATACTCGCCACTCATTACTCGCCACTCGCCACTCTTTACTCGCCACCCATTACTCACCACTCATTACTCGCCACTCATTACTCGCCACTCGCCACTTATTACTCGCCACTCACCACTCATTACTCGTCGCTCATTACTCGCCACTCATTACTCGCCACTCATTACTCGACACTCACCACTCATTACTCGTCACTCATTACTCGCCACTCGTCACTCATTACTCACCACTCATTACTCGCCATTCGCCACTCACCACTCATTACTCACCGCTCATTACTCGCCACTCATTATTCGCCACTCGCCACTCATTACTCGCCACTCGCAACTCATTACTCGCCACTCATTACACACCACTCATTACTCGCCACTCGCTACTCGCCACTCATTACTCACCACTCATTACTTGCCACTCATTACTTGCCACTCATTACTGGCCACTTGCCACTCGCCACTCATTACTCGCCACTCACCACTCATTACTCGCCACTCGCCACTCCCCACTTGCAACTCACCACTCATTACTCGCAACTCATTACTCGCCACTCATTACTCGCCACTCATTACTCGCCACTCGCCACTTATTACTCGCCACTCGCCACTCGCCACTCGAAACTCATTACTCGCCACTCATTACTCGCCACTCGCAACTCATTACTCGCCACTCATTACTCGCCACTCATTACTCGCCACTCAACACTCGCCACTCAACACTCGCCACTCATTACTTGCCACTCACTACTTATTACTCACCACTCATTACTCGCCACTCATTACTCGCCACTCGCTACTCGCCACTCATTACTCGCCACTCGCCACTCATTACTCGACACTCATTACTCGCCACTCATAACTCGCCACTCATTACTCGCCACTCACCACTCGCCACTCATTACTCGCCACTCATTACTCGCCACTCGCCACTCATTACTCGCCACTCATTACTCGCCACTCATTACTCGCCACTCGCCATTCGAAACTCATTACTCGCCACTCCCTACTCATTACTCGCCACTCATTACTCGCCACTCATTACTCGCCACTCATTACTCGCCACTCGCCACTCGCCACTCATTACTTGCCACTCATTACTTGCCACTCATTACTCGCCACTCGCCACTCATCACTCGCAACTCATTACTCGCCACTCGCCACTCATTACTCGCCACTCATTACTTGCCACTTGCCACTCATTACTCGCCACTCATTACTCGCTACTCGCCACTCGCCACTCATTACTCGCCACTCATTACTCGCCACTCATTACTCGCCACTCATTACTTGCCACTCATTACTCGCAACTCATTACTCGCCACTCGCCACTCATTACTCGCAACTCATTACTCACCACTCATTACTCGCCACTCATTACTCGCTACTCGCCACTCATTACTCGCCACTCATTACTCGCCAGTCATTACTTGCCACTCATTACTCGTCACTCATTACTCACAACTCATTACTCGCCACTCATTACTCGCCACTCACCACTCATTACTCGTCACTCATTACTCGCCACTCGCCACTCATTACTCGCCACTCATTACTTGCCACTCATTACTCGCCACTCGCCACTCATTACTCGCCACTCACCACTCATTACTCGCCACTCGCCACTCGCCACTCATTACTCGCCACTCAACACTCATTACTCGCCACTCGCCACTCCCCACTCGCCACACATTACTCGCCACTCATTACTCGCGACTCATTACTCGCCACTCATTACTCGCCATTCATTACTCGCCACTCGCCACTCATTACTTGCCACTCATAACTCGCCACTCATTACTCGCCACTTGCCACTCATTACTTGCCACTCATTACTCGCCACTCATTACTCGCCACTCAACACTCGCCACTCAACACTCGCCACTCATTACTTGCCACTCATTACTCATTACTCGCCACTCATTACTTGCCACTCATTACTCACCACTCGCCACTCGCCACTAATTACTCTCCACTCGCCACTCATTACTCGCCACTCATTACTCGCCACTCATTACTCGCCACTCGCCACTCATTACTCGCCACTCAACACTCGCCACCCATTACTCACCACTCATTACTTGCCACTCACCACTCATTACTCGCCACTCGCCACTCGCCACTCGCCACTCATTACTCTCTACTCATTACTCGCCACACGCCACTCATTACTCGCCACTCATTACTCGCCACTAATTACTCGCCATTCGCCACTCGAAACTTATTACTTGCCACTCGCCACTCATTACTCGCCACTAATTACTCGCCACTCATTACTCGCCACTCATTACTCGCCACTCGCCACTCGCCACTGATTACTCGCCACTCATTACTTGCCACTCATTACTTGCCACTCGCCACTCATTACTCGCCACTCATTACTCGCCACTCATTACTTGCCACTCATTACTTGCCACTAGCCACTCATTACTCGCCACTCATTTCTCGCCACTCGCCACTCGCCACTCATTACTCGCCACTCACCAATCATTACTCACCACTCATTACTCGCCACTCATTACTCGCCACTCATTACTCGCCACTCATTACTCGCCACTCATTACTCGCCACTCGCCAATCATTACTCGCCACTCATTACTCGCCACTTGCCACTCGCCACTCATTACTCGCCACTTGCCACTCGCCACTCATTACTCGCCACTCATTACTCGCCACTCATTACTCGCCACTCATTACTCGCCACTCATTACTCGCCACTCATTACTCGCCACTCATTACTCGCCACTCGTTACTCGCCACTCGCCACTCTCCACTCGAAACTCATTACTCGCCACTCGCCACTCATTACTCGCCACTCATTACTCGCCACTCATTTATGGCCACTTGCCACTCGCCACTAATTACTCGCCACTCGCCACTCGCCACTCACTACTCGCCACTCACCACTCATTACTCGTCATTTGCACTCCCCACTCGCCACTCGCCACTCATTACTCGCCACTCATTACTCGCCACTCATTACTGGCCACTCATTACTCGCCACTCGCCACTCATTACTCGCCATTCGCCACTCTTTACTCGCCACTCATTACTCGCCACTCGTTACTCGCCACTCTTTACTTGCCACTCATTACTCACCACTCATTACTCGCCACTCGTTACTCGCCACTTGCCACTCGCCACTTGAAACACATTACTCGCCACTCGCCACTCATTACTCGCCACTCATTACTCGCCACTCGCCACTCTCTACTCACCACTTGCCACTCGCCACTCATTACTCGCCACTCACCACTCATTACTCGCCACTCGCCACTCCCCACTCGCCACTCGCCACTCATTACTCGCCACTCATTACTCGCCACTCATTACTCGCCACTCATTACTTGCCACTCGCCACTCATTACTCGCCACTCGCCACTCATTACTCGCCATTCATTACTCGCCACTCATTACTCGCCACTCAACACTCGCCACTCATTACTTGCCACTCATTACTCATTACTCACCACTCATTACTCGCCACTCATTACTCGCCACTCATTACTCGCCACTCGCAACTCATTACTCGCCACTCGCCACTCAATACTCGCAACTCATTACTCGCCACTCGCCACTCGCCACTCATTACTCGCCACTCAACACTCGCCACCCATTACTCACCACTCATTACTTGCCACTCATTACTTGCCACTCGCCACTCATTACTCGCCACTCATTACTCGCCACTCGCCACTTGCCACACATTACTTGCCACTCACCACTCATTACTCGCCACTCATTACTCGCCACTCATTACTCGCCACTCATTACTCGCCACTCATTACTCGCAACTCATTACTCGCCACTCGCCACTCATTACTCGCCACTCATTACTCGCCACTTGCCACTCGTCACTCATTACTTGCCACTCATTACTCGCCACTCGCCACTCATTACTTGCCACTCAATACTCGCCACTAATTACTCGCCACTCATTACTCGCCACTCGTTACTCGCCACTCGCCACTCGAAACTCATTACTCGCCACTCGCCACTCGCCACTCATTACTTGCCACTCGCCACTCATTACTTGCCACTCATTACTCGCCACTCATTACTCGCCACTCGCCACTCGAAACTCATTACTTGCCACTCGCCACTCATTACTCGCCACTCATTACTCGCCACTTATTACTCGCCACTCATTACTCGCCACTCGCCATTCATTACTCGCCACTCATTACTTGCCACTCATTACTCGCCACTCGCCACTCATTGCTAGCTACTCATTACTTGCCACTCATTACACACCACTCATTACTTGCCACTCATTACTTGCCACTCCCCACTCATTACTCGCCTCTCATTACTCACCACTCGCCACTCATTACTCGCCACTCACCACTCATTACTCGCCACTCATTACTCACCACTCATTACTCGCCACTCGCCACTCATTACTCGCCACTTATTACTCGCCACTTGCCACTCGCCACTCATTACTTGCCACTCATTACTCGCCACTAATTACTCGCCACTCATTACTCGCCACTCATTACTCGCCACTCGCCACTCATTACTCGCCACTCACCACTCATTACTCGCCACTCATTACTCGCCACTCATTACTCGCCACTCATTACTCGCCACTCATTACTCGCCACTCGCCACTCATTACTCGCCACTCATTACTCGCCACTTGCCACTCGCCACTCATTACTTGCCACTCATTACTCGCCACTCATTACTCGCAACTCATTACTCGCCACTCATTACTCGCCACTCATTACTCGCCACTCGTTACTCGCCACTCGCCACTCGCCACTCGAAACTCATTACTCGCCACTCGCCACTCATTACTCGCCACTCATTACTCGCCACTCATTACTCGCCACTCGCCACTCGCCACTCATTACTCATTGCTCGCCACTCATTACTCGCCACTCATTACTCGCCACTCATTAATCGCCACTCGCCACTCGCCACTCATTACTCACCACTCTCCACTCAATACTCGCCACTCATTATATGCCACTCATTACTCGCCACTCGCCACTCGCCACTCATTACTCGCCACTCAACACTCGCCACCCATTACTCACCACTCATTACTTGCCACTCGCCACTCATTACTCGCCACTCATTACTCGCCACTCGCCACTTGCCACTCATTACTCGCCACTCACCACTCATTACTCGCCACTCATTACTCGCCACTCATTACTCGCCACTCATTACTCGCCACTCATTACTCGCCACTCGCCACTCATTACTCGCCACTCGCCACTCGAAACTCATTACTCGCCACTCGCCACTCATTACTCGCCACTCATTACTCGCCACTCGTTACTCGCCACTCGCCACTCGCCACTCGAAACTCATTACTCGCCACTCGCCACTCATTACTCGCCACTCATTACTCGCCACTCATTACTCGCCATTCGCCACTCGCCACTAATTGCTCGCCACTCGCCACTCATTACTCGCCACTCACCACTCATTACTCATCACTCGCCACTCGCCACTCGCCACTCGCCACTCGCCACTCATTACTCGTCACTCATTACTCGCCACTCATTACTGGCCACTCATTACTCGCCACTCGCCACTCATTACTCGCCATTCGCAACTCTTTACTCGCCTCTCATTACTCGCCACTCATTACTCGCCACTCATTACTCGCCACTCATTACTCGCCACTCATTACTCGCCACACATTACTCGCCACTCATTACTCGCCACTCGCCACTCGCCACTCGAAACTCATTACTCGCCACTCGCCACTCATCACTCGCCACTCATTACTCGCCACTCATTACTCGCCACTCGCCACTCTTTACTCTTCACTCGCCACTCGCCACTCATTACTCGCCACTCACCACTCATTACTCGCCACTCGCCACTCCCCACTCGCCACTCGCTACTCATTACTCGCCACTCATTACTCGCCACTCATTACTTGCCACTCGCCACTCATTACTCGCCACTCGCCACTCATTACTCGCCACTCATTACTCACCACTCATTACTCGCCACTCGCCACTCATTACTCGCCACTCATTACTCGCCATTCATTACTCGCCACTCAACACTCGCCACTCATTACTTGCCACTCATTACTCATTACTCGCCACTCATTACTCGCCACTCATTACTCGCCACTCATTACTCACCACTCGCCACTCGCCACTCATTACTCGCCACTCGCCACTCAATACTCGCCACTCATTACTTGCCACTCATTACTCGCCACTCGCCACTCATTAATCGCCACTCAACACTCGCCACCCATTACTCACCACTCATTACTTGCCACTCATTACTTGCCACTCGCCACTCATTACTTGCCACTCGCCACTCATTAATCGCCACTCATTACTCGCCACTCGCCACTTGCCACTCATTACTCGCCACTCACCACTCATTACTCGCCACTCATTACTCGCCACTCATTACTCGCCACTCATTACTCGCCACTCATTACTCGCCACTCGCCACTCATTACTCGCAACTTGCCACTCATTACTCGCCACTCGCCACTCGAAATTCATTACTCGCCACTCGCCACTCATTACTCGCCACTCATTACTCGCCACTCATTACTCGCCACTCGTTACTCGCCACTCGCCACTCGAAACTCATTACTCGCCACTCGCCACTCATTACTCGCCACTCATTACTCGCCACTCATTACTCGCCACTCGCCACTCGCCACTAATTACTCGCCCCTCGCCACTCATTACTCGCCACTCACCACTCACTACTCATCACTCGCCACTCCCCACTCGCCACTCGCCACTCATTACTCGCCACTCGCCACTCATTACTCGCCACTCGCCACTCATTACTCGCCACTCGCCACTCTTTACTCGCCTCTCATTACTCGCAACTCATTACTCGCCACTCATTACTCGCCACTCATTACTCGCCACTCATTACTCGCCACTCGTTACTCGCCACTCGCCACTCGCCACTCATTACTCGCCACTCACCACTCATTACTCGTCACTCGCCACTCCTCACTCGCCACTCGCCACTCATTACTCGCCACTCATTACTGGCCACTCATTACTCGCCACTCGCCACTCATTTCTCGCCATTCGCCACTCTTTACTCGCCACTCATTACTTGCCACTCATTACTCGCCACTCATTACTTGCCACTCGCCACTCACCACTAATTACTCGCCACTCGCCACTCATTACTTGCCACTCACCACTCATTACTCATCACTTGCCACTCCCCACTCGCCACTCGCCACTCATTACTCGCCACTCATTACTCGCCACTCATAACTGGCCACTCATTACTCGCCACTCGTTACTCGCCACTCGTTACTCGCCACTCGCCACTCGCCACTCGAAACTCATTACTCGCCACTCACCACTCATTACTCGTCACTCACCACTCATTACTCACCACTCGCCACTCCCCACTCGCCACTCGCCACTCATTACTCGCCACTCATTACTCGCCACTCGCCACTCATTACTCGCCACCCATTACTCGCCACTCATTACTTGCCACTCGCCACTCATTACTCGCCACTCATTACTCGCCACTCATTACTCGCCACACATTACTCGCCACTCATTACTCGCCACTCATTACTCGCCACTCGTTACTTACCACTCGCCACTCGAAACTCATTACTCGCCACTCGCCACTCATTACTCGCCACTCATTACTCGCCACTCATTACTCGACACTCGCCACTCGCCACTAATTACTCGCCACTCGCCACTCGCCACTCATTACTCGCCACTCGCCACTCAATACTCGCCACTCATTACTTGCCACTCATTACTCGCCACTCGCCACTCGCCACTCATTACTCGCCACTCATTACTCGCCACTCATTACTCGCCACTCGTTACTCGCCACTCGCCACTCATTACTCGCCACTCATTACTCGCCACTTGCCACTCGCCACTCATTACTCGCCACTTGCCACTCGCCACTCATTACTCGCCACTCATTACTCGCCACTCATTACTCGCCACTCATTACTCGCCACTCATTACTCGCCACTCATTACTCGCCACTCGTTACTCGCCACTCGCCACTCTCCACTCGAAACTCATTACTCGCCACTCGCCACTCATTACTCGCCACTCATTACTCGCCACTCATTTATGGCCACTTGCCACTCGCCACTAATTACTCGCCACTCGCCACTCGCCACTCACTACTCGCCACTCACCACTCATTACTCATCACTCGCCACTCCCCACTCGCCACTCGCCACTCATTACTCGCAACTCATTACTGGCCACTCTTTACTGGCCACTCATTACTCGCCACTCGCCACTCATTACTCGCCATTCGCCACTCTTTACTCGCCACTCATTACTCGCCACTCATTACTCGCCACTCATTACTCGCCACTCATTACTCGCCACTCGTTACTCGCCACTCGCCACTTGCCACTCGAAACTCATTACTTGCCACTCGCCACTCATTGCTCGCCACTCATTACTCGCCACTCATTTCTCGCCACTCGCCACTCTTTACTCGCCACTCGCCACTCGCCAGTCATTACTTGCCACTCACCACTCATTACTCGCCATTCGCCACTCCCCACTCGCCACTCATTACTCGCCACTCATTACTTGCCACTCATTACTCGCCACTCATTACTCGCCACTCGCCACTCATTACTTGCCACTCATTACTCGCCACTCATTACTCGCCACTCATTACTTGCCACTCATTACTCGCCACTCAACACTCGCCACTCATTACTTGCCACTCATTACTCATTACTCGCCACTCATTACTCGCCACTCATTACTCGCCACTCATTACTCGCCACTCGCCACTCGCCACTCATTACTCGCCACTCGCCACTCAATACTCGCCACTCATTACTTGCCACTCATTACTCGCCACTCGCCACTCATTACTCGCCGCTCAACACTCGCCACCCATTACTCACCACTCATTACTTGCCACTCATTACTTGCCACTCGCCACTCATTACTCGCCACTCATTACTCGCCACTTGCCACTCGCCACTCATTACTCGCCACTCACCACTCATTACTCGCCACTCATTACTCGCCACTCATTACTCGCCACTCATTACTCGCCACTCATTACTCGCCACTCATTACTCGCCACCCACCACTCATTACTCGCCACTCATTACTTGCCACTCATTACTCGCCACTCATTACTCGCCACTCATTACTCGCCACTCATTACTCGCCAAACGCCACTCATTACTCGCCACTCATTGCTTGCCACTCATTACTCGCAACTCATTACTCGCCACTCATTACTCGCCATTCATTATTCGCCACTCATTACTCGCCATTTGCCACTCATTACTCACCACTCATTACTCGCCACTCATTACTCGCCACTCATTACTCGCCACTCAACACTCGCCACTCAACACTCGCCACTCGCCACTCATTACTCGCCACTCATTACTCGCCACTCATAATTTGCCATTCAACACTTGCCACTCGCCACTCATTACTCGCCACTCTCCACTCATTACTCGCCACTCATTACTCGCCACTCGCCACTCGCCACTCATTACTTGCCACTCGCCACTCATTACTCGCCACTCAACACTTGCCACTTGCCACTCATTACTCGCCACTCATTACTCGCCACTCGCCACTCGCCACTCATTACTCGCCACTCATTACTCATTACTCGTCACTCATTACTCGCCACTCTCCACTCAAAACTCATTACTCGTCACTCATTACTCGCCACTCATTACTCGCCACTCATTACTAACCACTCATTACTCGCCACTCATTACTCGCCACTCAACACTCGCTACTCATTTTTCGCCACTCGCCACTCATTACTCGCCACTTAACACTCGCCACTCATTACTCGCCACTCATTACTCGCCACTCATTACTCGCCACTCGCCACTCATTACTCGCCACTCGCCACTCATTACTTGCCACTCGCCACTCATTACTCGCCACTCATTACTTGCCACTCGCCATTCGCCACTCGCCATTCGCCACTCATTACTCGCCACTCGCCACTCATTACTCGCCACTCGCCATTCGCCACTCATTACTCACCACTCATTACTCAACACTCATCACTTGCCACTCATTACTCGCCACTCGCCACTCATTACTCGCCACTTGCCACTCATTACTCGCCACTCATTACTTGCCACTCATTACTCGCCACTCATTACTCGCCACTCGCCACTCATTACTCGCCACTCGCCACTCATTACTCGCCATTCTCCACTCATTACTCGCCACTCATTACTCGCCACTCGCCACTCGCCACTCGCCACTCATTACTTGCCACTTGCCACTCATTACTCGCCACTCAACACTTGCCACTTGCCACTCATTACTCGCCACTCATTACTCGCCACTCATTACTCGCCACTCGCCACTCGCCACTCATTACTCGCCACTCATTACTCATTACTCGTCACTCATTACTCGCCACTCTCCACTCGAAACTCATTACTCGTCACTCATTACTCGCCACTCATTACTCGCCACTCATTACTAACCACTCATTACTCGCCACTCATTACTCGCCACTCAACACTCGCTACTCATTACTCGCCACTCGCCACTCATTACTCGCCACTCAACACTCGCCACTCATTACTCGCCACTCATTACTCACCACTCATTACTCGCCACTCGCCACTCATTACTCGCCACTCGCCACTCATTACTTGCCACTCGCCACTCATTACTCGCCACTCATTACTTGCCACTCGCCATTCGCCACTCATTACTCGCCACTCGCCACTCATTACTCGCCACTCATTACTCGCCACTCGCCATTCGCCACTCATTACTCGCCACTCATTACTCAACACTCATCACTTGCCACTCATTACTCGCCACTCATTACTCGCCACTCGCCACTCATTACTCGCCACTTGCCACTCATTACTCGCCACTCATTACTTGCCACTCATTACTCGCCACTCATTACTCGCCACTCGCCACTCATTACTTGCCACTCGCCACTCATTACTCGCCACTCATTACTCGCCAATCATGACTCGCCACTCAACACTCGCCACTCATTACTCGCCACTCATTACTCGCCACTCATTACTCGCCACTGTGTGTATAGTGAAGATGTGTGTAGTGAAGATGTTTGTATAGTGAAGATGTTTGTATAGTGAAGATGTGTGTATAGTGAAGATGTGTGTATAGTGAAGATGTGTGTATAGTGAAGATGTGTGTAGTGAAGATGTTTGTGTAGTGAAGATGTTTGTATAGTGAAGATGTTTGTATAGTGAAGATGTGTGTATAGTGAAGATGTGTGGAGTGAAGATGTGTGTATATTGAAGATGTGTGTAGTGAAGATGTGTGTAGTGAAGATGGATAGATGGATAGATGGATGGATAGATGGATAGATAGATAGATGGATAGATAGATAGATAGATAGATAGAATATTACGTTTTTCTTTGTGATAGTAGAGGCAGATAGATAGATAGATAGATAGATAGATAGATAGACGGATAGATGGATAGATAGATGGATAGATGGATAGATGGATAGATAGATAGATAGAAAATCATGTAACATAATAATAATCATATATATTTTTGGTAGTGGTGGTGTGAGAGGGTCGAGGGTCAATACGAGACCCACTCGCCACTCACCACTCGCCACTCATTACTCGCCACTCGCCACTCATTACTCGCCACTCATTACTCGCCACTCGCCACTCATTACTCGCCACTCATTACTCTCCACTCATTAATCGCCACTCATTACTCGCCACTCATTACTCGCCACTCATTACTCGCCACTCGCCACTCATTACTCGCCACTCGTTACTTGCCACTCAACACTTGCCACTCAACACTCGCCACTCAACACTCGCTACTCATTACTCGCCACTCATTACTCGCCACTCATTACTCGCCACTCAACACTCGCCACTCATTACTTGCCACTCAACACTCGCCACTCATTACTTGCCACTCATTACTCGCCACTCATTACTCGCCACTCATTACTCTCCACTCATTAATCGCCACTCATTACTTGCCAATCATTACTTGCCACTCAACACTCGCCACTCATTACTTGCCAATCATTACTTGCCAATCATTACTTGCCACTCATTACTCGCCACTCAACAATCGCCACTAAACACTCGCCACTCGTGAAGAGGATAAAAATTACCATGATTAATTTACGTGGCGTCATTACAATTGCATGTGTGTGTGTGTGTGTGTGTGAATGTGTATAATATGAGGTTCTAGTGAGACAGACAGACAGACAGACAGACAGACAGTAGGATTTAAAGTATTGGTGTGTGTGTGTGTGTGTGTATCTCTCTCTGTGTGCTTTCTCTCTTTCTCTCTGTGTGCGTATGTGTGTGTGTGTGTCTCTCTGTGTGTGTGTGTGTGTGTATCTCTCTCTGTGTGCTTTCTCTCTTTCTCTCTGTGTGCGTATGTGTGTGTGTGTGTCTCTCTCTGTGTGCGTATGTGTGTGTGTGTAGTCTCTAGGATCGGGGTACATAACGGCCTCTCGCATTTCAGTGGCAAAATGGCCTTATTAACTTTCGTGTCAAAATTCATGGCTTACTTAGACTTTGAGTAGGTGAACCGTTTTTGTTTCTAAATTTTCTTCCAAAGCATAATAGGTATCGAAAGTTCTCAGAGAGTGTGTGTGTATGTATGTGTGTGAGAGAGAGAGACAGTGTGTGTGTGTGTGTATGTGTGTGAGAGAGAGAGACAGTGTGTGTGTGTGTGTATGTGTGTGAGAGAGAGAGACAGTGTGTGTGTGTATGTATGTGTGTGAGAGAGAGAGACAGTGTGTGTGTGTGTGTATGTGTGTGAGAGAGAGAGACAGTGTGTGTAAGTTTTCGAGAAATTACGTATAGAAAACGGATATGTGTGTGTGTGTGTGTGTGAAACAAGATCCGGGTATATAGTGTGTGTGTGTGTGTGTGTGGGTGCTTATTTGGGGGAGGTAGAGGGAGGGGGGAAAGAACAGATAATGGGGCACACACACACACACACACACACACACAGTTTACTCTTACATACAGAATAAGTGTCATTGTGATTTTAGGCTTGTTTTTGTTTTTGTTTTCTCGTTTATTTATGTTTTATTTGTTTTCCGCCATTTTGTTTTCTTGTTGGGTCCTGGGGAGGAGGAATAAATACAAATTAACCCTTTTGTATTATG
>JAWZYT010003630.1:177500-180000 GCA_034508575.1 Petrolisthes manimaculis | reverse complement strand
TACTGTTTGAATGGCAGTCCATAAATGTGGTTACTGAGTTGACTACCCCTCCCCCCTACCCCCCATTAGGGGAATATGGGGGGGGTGTAGGGGGTGTATTAGGGGGTATGAAAAGGGGGTGTAGGGGTGGTAGCTTAGAATGAACCAGCTTCGAATAAGTGAATCAGCTTCGAAGCTACCACCCCTACACCCCTCCCCCATACCCCCTAATACACCCCCTACACCCCCCCCATATTCCCCTAATGGGGGGTAGGGGGGAGGGGTAGTCAACTCAGTAACCACATTTATGGACTGCCATTCAAACAGTAATTTTCAGCCAACATTTTTTTTTTCTCTCTCTCTCTCTCTCTCTCTCTCTCTCTCTCTCTCTCTTTGTAAGGGGATAATTATGTTATGTTGGTTATGTAAGATTAAGGGGGTGCGGGAGTAGGGGACAGGCTTGGGGGATGTTTTGGGGGTGCGGGAATAAGAAGATAGTGTGTGTGTGTGTGTGTGTGAAAAATTCGGGGATGAAGGAATAATATATCTGTGTGTGTGTGAGTATGTGTGTGTGTGTTATATTAGTGGATGAAGGCATAATGTATGTGTGTGTGTGTGTGTGACAAATTAGTGGATCAAGGAATAATGTGTATGTGTGTGTGTGTGTGTGTGTGTGTGTGAAACTGACTGTGTTGATGGTGCTACAGATTACAAAGTGGTGTGTGTGTGTGTGTGTGTGTGTGTGTGTGTGACAAATTAGTGGACAGGGGAATAATGTATCTGTGTGTGTGTGTGTGTGTGTGTGTGTGTGTTAAACTAATGGTGTTAATGGTGTTACAGATTACAAAGTGGTGTGCGTGTGTGTATGTGAAACCGAAGGTGTTACAGGTTTCAAAGTTATGTGTGTGTGTGTGTGTGTGTGTGTGTGTGTGTGTGATAATAATAATAATAATAATAAACGGTTTATTGAACATAGTGCAGCCCTGAGGCTGAAAATATACATACATAATAAATTGATATAATGGACATAATGGATGAATAGAGTATGATGTGTAATATATATACAAAGATGATACATGAATAGAGTGGATGATTACTTGTTTATTATATTTGTGATGGTAGGAATAGGACTATTTTTGTATCTGTCCGTTCTTGCTTTGATGGGTTTAAGTTTATTATAGTGACGGGCTGCCCTAGATGGAGGGGGCAGGGTGGGGGGTAGAAGTGGACGGAGTCTGGGGTGTAGCAGCAACTTTTCACCAAAGGTCTGGAGGTCACGGTGGTGTCTTTCTGTCAGTGAGGGTAGCTTAAGGGAGATTAGCGCCTGGTCGTATGTTGTGTAGGTGACCCCCAATATAACTCTACAGGCTCTCTTTTGTACCCTCTCCAGCCTGCGTTGTTGTGTGATGGTTAGTGATGATGAGAAGGCTGGAGATGAGTAGGTCAACTTGGGTAGGATGAAAGTAGTATATATATCCCTGAGTTGTTGATGTAGGGCACCCAGGGACTTCATTGTTTTTAGCATGTAGAGTCTGTAGGTGGTTGCCTTGATGATGGTGGTGATGTGTTGCTTCCAATCCAGTTTGTTATCAATGGTGACTCCCAGAAGTTTAGTTGACTCAACCAGCTGTAGTGAGTGAGAGCCAATAGTGACATTAGGTGGTGGTACTGGAGTGGTGGATGTACTGATGTGCATCACTACACTCTTGCTTTGGTTGATGGTGACACTCTTTTCTCTGGTCCAGGATTGTAGGTGGTCAAGGATATTCTGTAGATGACTGTAATCAGGAGAGTCATTGTTAATAGTGACTCCTACTGTAGAGTCATCCACATACTTCCAGCGGTGTGGTGTGTCAGTGAGGGCGTCGTTAATTAGTAACATAAAGCAAAGTGGGCCCATTTTTGTTCCTTGGGGGATGCCAGAGGTCAGGTTTCGAGAGGTGGAGGTGTGATTTTGATACCGTGTGACCTGCTGTCTCTCACACAGAAAGTCACACAACCATGCCACAAGATATCCAGGGAGACCTAATTTAAGCCCTTTTTTTATCACTGTGGTGTGATCCACTAGATCAAAGGCCTTCCGAAAGTCTATGAAGGCTAAAGCAAGAGATGTTTTGCGTTTGTCTAGGTTCTGATAGATGAAGTCAAGCAGACTGACAAGGCAATGAGTGGTAGAGGTAGATTTCATGTTGCCAAATTGTTGCAAGTCAATGTAATTACTGATGGTATCATATGCCCAGTTGAATATAAAATCTTCACAGATGAGACTAGGAACAGGGGTAATAACAATTGGTCTAAGATCATTTAGTGTGGGAGGGTTTGGCAACTTAGGGATGGGTGTTATAAAAGAGGTTTTCCACTCTGTTGGGCATTTGCTTTGTCTAAGGGAGGCATTAATTATTGAAGTGATGGGTACTGCAAGTTCAGGGGAAAACTCTTTGTAAATTTTGATGGGTAAGTCAAGTGGAGTGGTGGATTTTTTTTATTTGAGACTTAGCAATTTTTTGGCAACTTGAAATAT
>JAWZYT010003630.1:137500-172500 GCA_034508575.1 Petrolisthes manimaculis | reverse complement strand
ATGGTGAATTCTCCCTGGAATAACCTTCACACCTGAATGTTAAAAAAGCTTACACCTTCTTTATTTAAGAAGGACACCTGTATAACCATTTAAAAGTGAACCACACATATAAGTTTGTAGACCCAGAGACAAAAGAGCAGACCAATACCATTGTGAAGAAATGGAAGAATGGAAAGAATTCAGTGCCTACATTCAGGAGTCATAAATACCACTTTGTAGCATACAGTATCTGGCAATATGATTAATTAGTTTCCTATACTACACTAAACAAAGAGATTTTATGTCTTTATGGAGGCTGCTGTAATGTTCTATTCCCTTCAATAAGTACGCCTGTACAGTATTTGTTTCATCGGCTATCATTAATATTCTAGGAATTTTTTCAAATAATAGTTGTTGCAATAGAATTTCATAGTACAGTGTAAAAATATATATTTTTGACATTATGAGTCATAATTTTACTAATCTTAACTGCTTTCATAAGGAAATGCTTTGTATGGGAGATAGTCCAACCCATTTACCATCTAGCCTGGGAAATGGTAGGTTAATAACACTTCACACACTGGTTAAAAATGATGAATAACTCATACCAGGTTAGGTTAGGTTAATTCTTGAACGATTTTCCAATTTTGAACATGTACTTCCTCTCATACTTAAAAAAATCTGAGCAAAAATAGTGTATGAGATTCCAAATTTTTGCATTTTTGATCAGTTTCCCAACCCAATACACACAATTCCCAGACTTTTCCCAAATCTTCATCATTGTTGAAGTGGCAGGTAACTACGAGGGGTTAATCTGAGGATTAAGTTTGTTATGGAAAATATAAGTGATTCGTGTATGTTTCACACGAATTTAAAAAAAACTTTAAAACAAGTTATAATGGTTGAAAAGCAGTGTACTTCTTTTCCAATATATCCAAAGATGATACTGTATAAGGCCCAAGTCTATCTCAGCATCTGAAAATACCAAGAAGAGAGAGAGAGCGAAGAATTAAGGACAGTTTAGGGAAATATTACCGGTATTGTATGCTACTTACTGGTGTTGTACTGGGAGGATACCTGGTGTCAGACCACAAATATCTCAGCTGACAAACTCAACAATTGTCCTATACGATTAACCAATTACTAGTGATGTCTGTTGATTTTCCAGAACATACACAAGAGATCAATTTATAACTAAATCACAGAGATCTTCAACATCCTGGGATCACACTAACACAGCTGCCTATCCCTGGGACGAGGATGAGGAGTGACCATAGGAGTGACAGGAGTCGTTGACGTCTGACCGACCGTGACCGTCTCTGCTTTAATATTTTTCGAACGGCTCTTGAGTCTTCATTATTCTTTACCATCGTCATTCTGCAGTGTGTTTAAATGTTCACACTGCATTGAAATGCATATTTCAAAATAAAAAATACTTCAGAACGGCTTGTCCTGGGGTCTAAATATCAAAATACCTCTGAGCACGGACGCGAAGTCAGATGACAAAATACAATACCGTAGGTTATTTACTCTGACAGGAGATTTATTAGTAAGACACATTACATTCAGTGTAATGAATATATACATATCGTACAACTTCACACATAACTTTTGGAAATTCTACTATAAAAAAGCAAAACAAATAAATAATTTCCTTCGATGGGTTTTATTTGAACTGTGTAGTGTGCATATAAATTTGAATTGTCTGTTCATTTTGCACGGCAGGGTTGAGCAATGTTGTCCTTAAAAAGAAAAAAAACTGGAGATATTGGAGGCTGGATGTTGGATGCTGCAGTCTGATCAGCTGACAATGTATAATATTGGAACATAAAAAAAAGCTCTGCCAGCGCCTGCGTAGTGAGGGATTCACCAGAGCCAGATGAAACGAGTTGACAAAGCCGACATTTCCACGCCAGATATGGCTATTTATGGCCATGTTGACAAAATGTTAAGATAGGAAAGTCTACTAAAGTATTGCACTGGAGGAACACTAACGTTATCTACAACAAAACAAATATATAAACGGCGTAAATAACTGATATTTGGGGTATTTATTAAAAACAACACGAAGCTTTGTAAATACAAACTTGGTACTATCGGGCGGAAACCGGGAATACCGCCCAATAAATGTCTTCCTCCATTGACAACCCTGGGTGGAGGCAGACGACAACAAGAGGCACTGACTGAGGACTGATTTGGACCGGCTGGTTATTCAACAATAATAATAATCATGAGCAAGCTCGTAGCAAGAATTCCCGTCATGGCCAAAGGTATTACTTCCTACTATTATGTTCCAGGAGGTTACTTATAAATGATAATACCACTAGATTTTGTAGTATGCGATTACAAATGATAGAAAATACAGAGTAACATAAATGAAATATAACCTGCCTTCCCGTAACTTAGATTTTGTAGTTGCTGTAGCTTTGACTGGAATTTTTGGGCAAACTTTAAAGTATTCTTGTGTTTTGGACGTTCTTTTAGACTATTATATGTCATAGTGATTATATTGATGATTACACCTTACCCTATAATATTATCTACCTGTATATACCGGTACATACTAAGTTAGTCTTGAGAATGTTGCCTGTCCGGTTTTCTCTAATAGTAAACTGAAGAATTTTTACAACTGACAATCCTTTTCCTAACTTCCTTGTAAACTGGAAGGTAATTACCGTAAGTAAATATTGAAAGAATTGCTGTTATTGCGTAGGGGTTTTCTACCTTCTCTGCCCACTAATTTAGACCATTCTAAGACTATTTTCTTTTATGGCATTTCCTCCACAAATACCCCATTTTCAAGAAAGGGCATATTCAAATGGGGCATTTTGAAATTAGTCTGACCTTACCTGACCTAACATAGACTACTGGGACCTAACATAGACTACTGGGACCTAACCTGGGCAAACTACTGGGAAATATCCGTGGTAAAGTACTGAAAATGACTGGGGCAAAATACTAGGACCTAGCCTAGGATCTGGCAACACTGCTACAAAATGGTAATTCATTCAATAAATACCCAATCCTTTTCTTAATGTCCTTGTAGATGGGAAGTTATCAAGAAGCAGATCAAACTTGGTAATTATCTGTTCTATTGCCGTTTTCTATTACGATGCTTTTAACTTCTTTACCCACTAATTTAGGTATTTATTATAAGAATTGCTGTTTTGCAGCAGTGCTGCCAGTTCCGGCTAGGTCTCAGTATTTTACCCCAGTCATTTCTAGTACTTTACCACGGTTATTTCCCGGTAGTTTGACCAGGTTAGATCCCGGTAGTCTGCAATTGGGGCATTACTCAAGCATGCTGATTGGCTGTCCACACCAATATGGCTGCAGTACACACCGCAGATTAAGGAATTTTGAATCAATTAAGGGTAGTTGTATTACGAAAGCTATACATTTGCGACAGAAATAACCCATGAGCAAATGACGAACAGTATATGTATTAAGAAATGTATTTGACGGAAAAGAATTGATGGTAGTGATTATGGACAAATGCTTGAGTGTTACCATTGTTTTTACTGCGTTATCAATACAGACAGTTTGTGTTGCTAGAATTTCTGCACGAGTTCCCACTTAAAATTGGTTTAATGAATTCTTTAAATAAATTATGCATAATTTTTATTATTGGATATGTTTCCCCCTGTTGATTTTATACTTGGCCTATATTTTTATGTTTGAGAAAAGCCTGTTATTCTCTCTGTAACTCGGTTGCGCTTCACTTTACTGATGTCGGTATGATTTGAATTAGCGGTCAATTGTGTGCCTTAATACATATCAACGACTAGTGTACATATATACATCCATTGCTACCAAGTGAGATGTATGTACACTGTACAGTACAACCCACCACAAACATGAATTTGATGGTCTAGAGTTATCAGTCAGCAGCCATACACTCAATTTATGCTAATTTTAGTTAGCCTTCCATGTACTCTTGCATACTGTATTGTGCACCTGCAAGAGTTTGTAAACCTCAGTTTCAGAAGCCCTGATTTACACATGAAAATAAGCTGTAGATCATTAATATATATGCAATTTTTTTTGCAGCGGCTGTTGACTCTGCAACTCCCAAGTTAAATACCTTTGTGCGGTATGCCAAAGTAGAACTGGTTCCTCCCACTCCAGCAGAGTTTGGAGCTGTGGCTCAAGGCTTTAACAAAATTGTGAAGGGTGCTCAAACTGGTGCATGGAAGAAAGTGACAGTCAAGGTGAGTGACTAATTCTGATTTTCACCGAATGATGTGTTACGTATTGTCAACATGATAAGGAAAGGTTTGAAGCTCTGTTCTGCCATTGGTTTATAGAATTTTTGCTGTTTGAGGATTAGCTGTAAACATGTTTTCATACCGGCAGTCTGGCACAGATGTTCAGTGAAGAATAACTTTAACATGATCCCCATATTTGTTCTTTCTTTTTAGTCCAGTTTATTCTCCCCTTACACCTTTGTTTAATTTTCATGTCTGTTTTAGTGCCAAATATTTCCTTTAGAAGTACGGTAATTAATTTAATGCAACCTGTAATAATTGTTACTTTGTTGCATTATTTGACAGGAAGCGTGGCTGAACACTCTGGTGACAGTTGAGGTCCTATGCTGGTTCTTCATTGGAGAAGTCATTGGAAAAGGCACAGTGGTTGGCTACCAGGTGTAAATTCATATATCTTGGTGGAGTTTTCTTAACCACTGGCATGTATTATGTAGACACTGACACTTGTATAAATTGAAAATATATCCATCTTTGTACTTAGTTTTGCTTGCATATTCCATAATATTTCTACAGTATACTGTACAGTTGGGGAACAAAGTATCTGAACACTGTCGACGGCTTCTATTAACAGCACCAGGAGTTGATACTTGTTGATGTCGTCCAATCACAGACTGCAATAAAACTTATCCTTTAACTCGTAAATATATTTTTACTAGTGTTTCCTCGTGGATTTGTTGCCAGAAGTGGCCAACAGTGTTCAGATACTTTATTTACCAACATAAACCTGTTTTTCAGTCTAGGGCTGCAGGTTTATTCATAGGTCGATAGAGTACGATCTCATAATGTGATGAGTGAAGGAAAATTCTAGTTGCAGTGTTATAATACACATGCATATGACACACTAAGGGGTAAAAATACACACTTAACATTTCTGTAGCATTTAATACTGAAGATGGGGTAAAGAATAGGAACTGAAATAAAAAATTAGGAAAATTACACTCTGGAAGTCTGGTTAAGGCACAGTGTTATTGAATTATCTTAAAATATGTTGACTAGGGATTGACTTACAGCACTGGTAGTATACCAAGCTGGGGAAAGACTCTTGCCGAAGTTAGGCATCATCACTCTCTGACAACTAGTATGCCGAATACAGGGGAATACTGTATGTATTAGCAAATACAATTAAATTTAATGGTAAGCTACTTTAATTGTCATAGGTAAAATCCTCATTGCCTAAGTACTGTATGATGCATCTGTACTAAGCTTGGTTATTTTGCAAGGCAATTTCTTCCCTGATGAGTGATGCAAGGTTCTCCATACCCTGAAAAATAAAAAGAAATCACTAATGATAGACAATAGCTCAATATCATATACAACATAAATTAAATGCACCTGTTATGGATCAATGGAGGAATGTCCACCAGGGGTTGGTCCTTAACCGTGGGTGACGACAAGTTATCACCACCAACAAGTGTGAGGATGTATTTTACCATTCCTCTTTTCCTGTTATTACCATATACGTACAGCTGGTCAAACTCCTGTGAGGCCCACCCAGCACTGCCAACGCTGTGCGAGATAGTGACACCGAAACACTTGTTCTGAACTCTGCTTGAAATATGCACTGGTGGGGGGGTGGGGGGTTTGAGGCGTGGAGGAAATCCCCCCACCAGTGCATATTTCAAGCAGAGTTCAGAACAAGTGTTTCGGTGTCACTATCTCGCACAGCGTTAGCAGTGCTGGGTGGGCCTCACAGGAGTTTGACCAGCTGTACATGTAATAACAGTGACATTATATATCATATTGTGTTGAGAAATGGGATTCTGACATCTTTTTTAAGAATCAGAGCGTGAAAACGTACTAGATATGTAGATAGCGTTAAAGTGAATTTTGAGTTGTGGTTATTCTGAGCTAGCTACCCATCCTACAGATGTCCATTTAGTCTTCACAAGTACCTAAACATTTGTACGTCTATCATGTATCATTTATTCATGTAGCATGAGTGGTTTACAAGCTATTACAGTAGTTATCAAATATGTTGTTTACCACATCTGCGGGATAAACTCCCACAAGACAGTGGTGGTAATGCTTACGTTTTAAAGGTTACGAAAGAATTAATAAGTAAACTGCTTGAGTCATGTTTATATTTATCACTCCCACATTTTAATTTCATATCATATTTCCATTATTACTGAACACTTTTAGGATTTACTGGTCCAGTACAGTATTGCCTTTTGTTTCCATCCAAAACATCAATCTCATCCCATACCTTCATCATCTGCTCAGGGGTAACACAGGAGAAGGCTGCCCTCATAAACTGGTTGGGTTTACTGGAGTCTACAACAAACTCTTTGCCTGGGATGAGTATGACATTTTTTGTGATTCCTCTTTCAATGATCATGGGACCAGTATCTTTCACTCCCACCACCTGAAAATCATATTAGACGAAAGAAAATTATCATCTCTCTTTTTGAAGTTACTGATTACTAATATATATGAAATGCATTAAGGCCAGGAAGCTGCTCTAGTACTTTCAACATTATGACGATGCAAAGATTACTGATCTTATTTTGTATGTAGCAAGGTATACTATCCAGCTTATTATCATGTATGTGCAAGTTCATTACAAAATATGTACTTTCTGTATGTATCGAATCTGCATAAAATACCCTAATCCTGTGATAAATTGAGAGTGAAAGGCATAAACTTACCGGTACTACTGTATGCCTTAAGGATTTTGTACAGTAGCTACATCAAATTATTAGGTATATCAACAGAACATGCTGTGGTGCCCAGGGAGGAGAACAACAACAACTGTAAGGTACAGTCGGCCTCAGGAATTCATACTCAGAGCATTGGTTAAAAGGTGTCTTTATCTGCACATAATGTAGACATTGTTCTGCTGACTAGAAATGTTTGATGTCAGAATAATTATGTACTAAATTTTGTAGTTGTTATGAACTCTTGATGTCTGGTGCATATGAATACTGTACTTGAGACCGACTGTACATGAACATTATAGTAAAATTAGGATTTTATGTATTTTGATATGATGATCACAAACAAAAGACTCCATAGCTGGATACCAGATTCTTCAGCATATTCAAGAGATGTTAATGATGTTACCTTCAGCCATAAGAATATCCCTCCTTTAGGCACGGTCCACTCACACAGACCTAAAATGAGTGCATCGTGTGACATATCTAAGGGTAAAGAATAAAAAATTGACAATTTAATATTGAAGACAAAACTTACATATAATCTGAGTAAACAAAGCACTGTACATTAACTTTTTTTCCTTTACCAAGCAAACTGTACATTTCTCTAAGTTGCAATCACTTCACAAGTCAGTTCTGTTATACACTACAATCAGGAATATATAAGGTATGAGCTGGCATATGCTGTACCAGTAAGGTGTGTGGAAGCAGCCAGCAACATGGCATCCCTCTGGTTCTTGTAAAATATGCGCAGCTTGGCTGTGTGCCTGCTGAACCCTTCCTCTCCCCATTCCCTCAGCAGCTCACTCACTAACACCTGTAGTTTTTACTTCTAGAACATTGTTCTATTTATTATCTCTTCATTGAAAGTACAGTACAATATAAAATGTCATCATAACAATTCATCAGCCTCAACATTCCATTTCCTTTATTCAATGTACTGTGATTTGACAACTTCCTTATAGAAACACTAACACTGTATCTTCACAACAAAATACAGTCAAGGATAATGTATTTGCAGTTCTAAGCATTTACCTGAAGGCCAAGCAGTGCATACTAATTCCCTCAATAAGAAAACAAAATATACCATGAATCTTCAACCTATATGTATTAAGATACTGTACAAAAGGCACTCCAGCCATAAATTGCAATGCAGGAAAGATACAGAAGTCTCTCCTCTATCTATTAGTTGCCATTGTTGTCTACATAGTTATCACTGAGCAAGTTACCAGAATCGATTTAGCTTCCCAGACTATGTTTAACTTTCCTATACGTTTAGTCAGGCAGAGAATATAGAAAAATATTGTCATTTTGGTACTAACCTGTGAGAACATGGGTCCACAGATGACAGAGGATTGTAAATGTAGCTCCATGACTGCCAGAAGTGGTGCTGGGCCGGTGACAAATGCCACTCGTAGTCCTGCACTCACTATTTTGGAAAAGGAGTCAAATCGAAGCACACGACCATCAATGTCCAGGCTCAGGAAACTGGGTGGGATGTTCTGTGACAGTGGGTTGAATTAAAATATGGAATATAAAGGAATATTTTGCATGAATTACATATCTGTAGGTGTATTAAAGAAATAAAAGCACAGATAAAATGCTATTTTCTGCAAATGATTTAAGGGTAAAAAAGTGAGAATATTTTCTGCTAGGTTAGGCCAAATAGACCACATTTAATGAGAAGACCAAAATGTTAATGAGAAGACGAAAGTTACAAGTGTTCTGTACGAATGTGCTGATAACTTCATTTCATTTGACTGAAATACTGGTGCAGCAGATCAGAAGTTTTATGATATCTGCATGCTGTTTAAGATGTATCAAAGTTACAGAAGTAACAATGAAATACTGATTTTAATGAAATGTAAATTGAGGAATTAACTTTACTGACAAATAGAAAAAAGTGTTCAGAGATGGTAACCTGAAAAAAGATATTTCTGCAAAATATGACATCTGCTAACTACAGTATAATGGTTTTGTGACTTACCTTTATGATATATAGAATAGCATTTACATTTACAGTCATGAATTAAACAATTCTACAAACCTGACTCACCGGCCTGGCCTCTGTAGCTAATTTGGATAATGTTTGCAGAGGTAGGGAAGTTAAACTTCCAACCCAAGTAAGTTTTAGGAACAGGGCTTCTGGGCCAAATGACAATGGAGTCTGTACATACCTGCTCTTTCTCATATGTTAAAAAATAGTATGGGTCATCCTCCAGAATAATGAGGTCATACTCCTGGGCAATGGCATAAATCTCCCTGCGGCGCACCTCCCCCATAGTGGTCCCGGTGGGGTTGCTGGCATTTGGCACCAAGTACAAAGCCTGTAATAGTCAGGATACACCATGTCAGTACAATTGAACTGATTTTTCTCCCAACATATTATCTTACTTAAACAAACAAATAAAAAATGTAGGAGGACAACATCCATGGAAAAAAAGAAGTACAGTATATATATGTGACTGGGCATGCAAAAAAGGGTAAATCTTTTAGTTTACATTTTGAGAATACAATAGTTCCATAGGGTGTTCTTTACTACCAGGCACTGAAATTTTCTTCTCTTCCAGGTTTTACCTTAGGCATTCTTTTCTCTTCACTGTTTGCTGCAAGTTTAAGGGCAGCCCTGAGGTTAGCAGGTACCATCCCCTCATCATCATTCTCAATGGCAAGGTACTGGGGAGCCAGACTTGCCAACTGTAAACATTATAAAAGAAAACTGCACAAGCATGAAGTGGTATACACATGCACCATGACTGTACACTCCATATAACACAGAATGGAAAGAAATTATCATACATGAGTGGGGAAAAAGGGGCATGAGAGTGATTTTGATGGGCAAAGATGGTACGATATACTGTAGTGAGTGACTGTGTAAGAAAATATGGAATGCAAATAGATGAAACTATATTACTTATGTATGACAGGCATGGCTGTGTATGTAAAGGCCTCACCATGCAGAGTGCATCCGAGTAGCAAGGGTCTGAGATGACAACATAATCTCCAGGATCAAGAAGCATTTCGAATGCCTTACTCACGCCATCTTGGGCTCCTACTGTTACCAGCAGGTTACTCTCTGACCAGCGTGGTGGGGAATGATGACGTTCAACCATAGCTTTCAGCTGTGTCACAAGTGGTGCGTACCTTAAGTCAATGTCAAGAAACATAATAAGAAACTTTCTGGATGCTTATGCTCTGAGAGACTGGGTGGTGGGGCATGAATAATTATTAAAAAAAAAAAAAAAAATGTCCTTTGTTCATCTATATTTGTGAATGTTCACCTACAGCAAATGTGAGAGAGACTGACCCTGGGGTGGGACCATACTGAAGCCCAGATGATAGCATGTCCTGACTGAGATGAAGAACTTCTCCATCATTCAGGCCAACTGTCACCTCACGGAAAGGAAACTGTGTTGGATTGGGCATCCCTGATCCCAACCATACCAATGATGGAGATGGGTTGACCAAATATTTTCCTTAAAAAAGAAAGAAAACAAAAAAGTTGCTTGCAAAAGCTACATTTTTCTGAAAGTTTCAAGATGAAGAAATTTCAATTTAAACATGAGAGAAGATACTGGTTCAGTTCAATGGATGAGTGAGAGGAGCATGTGAGTGAAATATTTAAATGTAATAATAATCATATTTCAACAAATAGACTACGGTACCGTAGACAGATATACCGGGTACCGGTATGGCATTAAAAGTTTGGACCACATTCTGTAGTTGCCTTGAATGTGCCAACTGCAACTTCTTCAGTGATGATGTTACTATGGACAGTATTGTACCTTCAATTATACTTTACCTTATATTATTAACTAGCTGAATACAATACAGTACACACAAATAATAAGCGACTATACTTACTCATGTCACTAATTCCAGAAGGCTTTCTTCTAGCTGCCACTTTAGACAAATATTTTGAGTAGTTCATTCTGAAAAAAGAGGGTAAGTTGTAACTGATATTTTTGGGGAAAAATAACATATTCAATGATAGTTGGATAAGTGAGTAGAGCCTAAACCCAAATTAAAGCATTACCGAATAATATGAAAGAAAAATAATCGCTCAAACCACAGCCAAACATAGCAAATATATAGCATAGGCCTACTAGTCACCTTGGGACATGAACTAGGTGATTGTAAATATTCATCTTTGTCCATAATTAATACCATCTTCATATTGGATGATAGTATTATAATCTATATACATAAAGCCGAAATTCTGTGTGTGTCTCTGTGTGTGTGTGTGTGTGTGTGTCCTCAATGCACGCCAAGATCCTTTGTCCTAGAGTGAAAATTTTTACATGGGTGTGATCGCTAATACTTGGGGAGTGTTTTGGACCTATAAAAAAAATGTTTTTCATGTTTTTCAAAAATGTTTTGGATGGGGTTCGAACCCCTGGATTAGTGACACGCACAACTTTCTCTCTCTCTCTCTCTCTCTCTCTCTCTCTCTCTCTCTCTCTCTCTCTCTCTCTCTCTCTTTCTCACACATGCTCTCTCTCTCACATGCTCTCTCTCTCTCTCTGTCTCTCTCTATCTCTATCTTTAATTTTAGAGAGAGAGAGAGAGAGAGAGGGTGTGTGTGTGTGAGAGAGGTAATACTGGGTTTGGTTATATTTGTGTCTGAGTGAGAGATAGTGTGTGTGTGTGTGTGTGTGAGTACACACACACTAGGTAAGGTAATTTCTGCCTTTTTTCGTTATCACTTTAAAGTTGTCTCAGTTGTTGAAAGGATTCTTTTCTTCTCTTTGGAATAATCAAATCACGGGGTGGGTTTGGGGGGTGCGGGAATAGGGGACAGGCTTGGGGTGGGGGGTTTGGGGGGTGCGGGAATAGGTGGTGGTGGTAGTAGTGGAGGTGGTAGTGGTTGATGTAGTGGTAGTAGTGGTGATGGTAATAGTGGTAGTAGTAGTGGTAGTGGTGGTAGTGGTTGATGTAGTAGTAGTGGTGGTTGATGTAGTAGTAGTGGTGGTTGATGTAGTAGTAGTGGAGGTGGTAGTGGTTGATGTAGTAGTGGAGGTGGTAGTGGTTGATGTAGTAGTGGTGGTAGTGGAGTTTGCATTTGTTACATATCAGTGTTGTATTATTATATCCTTTGTTTATTTAGAACTCTGTGATCGTGTATGAAAATTGGAGGCTTCTAATTCCTCCTGACTATGCCAAGAAACAAATAAGCTCCTTTCGTATAGCATCCACCGCCATTTGGGCGGTGGAAGGGCGGCCGCAGGCCGCCAGCCCTCCGCAGGAGCTAGCGGCTCTTAGCCGCCCGAAGGGCGGCAGAGTAGCTAGTAAAAAATAAAAGTAAAACAAAAAAAATCTATGGATAATGTAAAAATGAAATATATCAACCAAATTAAGGGGAAAAATTGGATAATAACTATTTACAAAACCTAGTAAGGGTACTAAAAGAAAAACGCTACCTAAAAAATGAGAATCAGGATAAACACATAACATACCAAATACCACAAAGCAAAACCAGAAAAATGACAAATATGACATCAACACTCTTTCAGATATACTTAAGGGGGTGCAGGAGTAGGGGACAGGCTATGGGGGGGGGGGGGGTTGGGGGTGCAGGAATAGGGGGACAGGCTTGGAGGGGGTAGAAAGACTGTCCCCCTACTCCCCCCCCCCCCAAGACTAATCTAGTAAGTGATTCTACAGTAGCCTTTTCTCTAATTCAGTTTTAATTAAGAAGGTAATTCACTTTTGTTACATTTGGAATAGTTTGGAAGAATCATTTACTCCAGATTTACTTATTAATTACACTGTACTTCCCCCTTTAATTAACCCCAAATTTACCTTAGATTAATTATTATGGAGTAATTTTTTAGAAGATGAAGAAGATTTTAGGAGATTTTATTAATCTTTGGTTTGATCTATCTTAATTAATTAAAAGACGAAACACCACGGTACGATGGCTCCATAGGAAAAAAAACACACAATAGAGCCGTCGTACCGGTACCACGCCATCGTCAGCACCACGAACGTTCTTGCATACCATCCTAAGATAATTAATTCTACAAAACAGTCATGATGGTTTCACAAGTTTACAACAGCACAATAATAACTCGCTTATCTTCAAACTTTTTAACCATATAAATATTATATAATATATATTTAAAGTATTTCTAGACTAGTAAAAAAAAAAAAACATACTGATAGTGCTAACAACTCAAGATCAGATGAGATCTTCTTTTATTAATTTAATTACTGAACACTTTCCTCGATGGCTCGATTCTTTAATTTTTTTATTTGATTTATATATTTTTTTGGTAAATTTACAGTAAACCTGGGTTCAGTAAAACGTATATATTAGTATGTTTTACCACTAATTAGGACCATTCTAAGACTATTTTCTTCAATGGCGTTTCTCTCGGAAATGCCCCGTTTTCGAGATATGCCCAGTTTTCATACCCCATACAAACTTGGGGGAGAGCCTGGGAATCCGGGGTTTTGGGTGGGAGAAAACATGCTGTACACTATGGCGTTGCCTTTATAATATGTAATTGTCTTAAATAAACACTTGAAACCGGAAATAAAAGCGAAATAACAAAGTTCGAGACCGATACAATAAAATACAATTATAGCCCAAACAACAGCGTTACAACACGTGTTGGCTTGGGTTGGGCTAGATATTCAAATCAAATGGTTATTTTGGGAATTAGTATTACCTAACCTGACCTGACCTAACCTAACCTAGACCACGACAGACTACCGGGCCTAACCTGGGCATAAAACCGCTATAACAAATAGAAGTTACCGGGTAAATATCCAGGAACGTAGATGGATACAGGACGCTCAAACACAGTATTCCCAAAACAAAATATAGCCAATACAGCCACAAGTGGCGTGAATATTACAACATTTGCAACACTGACAGTGTTTTCCCCCACCCAAAACCCCGTATTCGCAGGCTCTCCCCCAAGTTTGTATGGGGCATGAAAACGGGGGCATATCTCGAAAACTATTCATTTCTAAGAGAAACAAAGTTAAGAAGTGTATTATAAAGGCAACGCCATAGTGTACAGCATGTTTTCTCCCACCCAAAACCCCGTATTCCCAGGCTCTCCCCCAAGTTTGTATGGGGTATGAAAACTGGGCATATCTCAAAAACGAGGCATTTCCGAGAGAAACACCATTGAAGAAAATAGTCTTAGAATGGTCCTAATTAGTGGTAAAACATACTAATATATACGTTTTACTGAACCCAGGTTTACTGTAAAAATACCATTTTTTTTCGTCGTCGTCGTCGTCGCTGGCGTCGCCGCCGCCGCCACTGCCGCCACGCCGCTGCCCCGCCGCTGCCGCCCCGCCGTCACAGCCCCGCCGTCGCAGCCCCGCCGCCGCCGCCCCGCCGCCGCGGCGACGACGACGAAAAAAAATTAATAAATAAATAAAATAATAATAAATAAAAAATAAAAATAAAAAAAAGTTAATTATTACAAAAAATATTAATTAATAAAATAATATATATATATATAAATATATATATAAAAAAACTAATTATTAAAAAACGACGGCGGCGGCGGCGGCGGCAGGGCGGCGGCGGCGGGGCGGCAGCGGCGGCAGCGGCGGCAGCGGCGGGGTGGCGGCGGCGGCGGGGCGGCAGCGGCGGCAGCGGCGGGGTGGCGGCGGCGGCGGTAACGGGGCGGCGGGGCGGCGGCGGCGCCCTGCCACTACCTCCTCCGCCGCCGCCGCCGCCGTCGTTTTTTAATAATTAGTTTTTTTTTTTTTTTTTAATAATATATATATATATATTTTTTACATATATATATATATTTTTTATTATTATTATTTTTTTAATATTTAACTTTTTTTTTTTTTTGTAATAATTAACTTTTTTTTTTAATTATTATTTTTTTTTATTTATTAATTTTTTTATTTGATTTATTAATTTATTTTCGTCGTCGTCGTCGTCGCCCCCGCAGCCGCCGCCGCCGCCCCGCCGAAGCCGCCGCCGCCGCCGTCGCCGCCATCCAGTCTCCCCACCCCCGCCCACACTCCCTCCCTTACCTACCCCTCACTACCTATAGCCATCCTTCTGCAATCCCCCACCCCTCTCCCTCCCTTGTCTCTATATACCCCCCACCTCCCGCTTTCCCCACCCTCCTCCTAGTGCCTCCTTCCTTCCCCTTCGATGCTACTTGACTCTACCCACTTGCTCTTATCCTATCACCTCCCATTCCACAATACTTACAGATATTCTACCTTATCTAATTACAGAATATATTAAAATATAAAAAACCCATTCGAAAACGAGATTTAGAAGAGTGGGAGGAGGAGAAGATGGAGGATGAGAAGGAAGAGGGTGTGGGGGGGGGGGGGTGTTGGGAGGAGAGGGAAGGAGGAGGAAGGGAGTGGGGGGTAAACCAAAGGCACAACTGAGGTAGACGTCTCCCCGCCCCTCATTACTGATCTTGCTTCGTGAGTGATAAGGTGTTCATTTGTGTTGGGAGCCTGCCATCTTTACCCCCGACTAGGTAATATAAGGAGTAATTATTTGTTTTTCATATAATTCATCACGCTATTATGTTATTGAATACTATATATTATGTTTCATTGTCTGGTTTCGTGCAATATTATTATTATTTCTGATCTTGGGAAGAAAATGACAGGAAGCCGGTTGGTTCATACCAGACTACGCATAAGTGTATGACGACTTAATGTTACTTGAACGATTTCTTGGCCTGAATACATACTGCACAGGACTCGTTTTACTGTTGCATACTCTTGATATTACGATACATTTTCATCGATTTTAGAATTAAATGATCGTGAGCCGGTTGGTTGATAAAATAACTCTTAAGTGTTGACTGCTTAATGCTGCTTAATGCTGCTATGAAGTTAAAATGGATCTTTCATGTAACTTTAGCTTGGATGTTATTTGGGCATTTTATTATGAACAAAATTTTATTACGGTATTTGATTGTTTAGTAAATGACTAGCAGTAACGAGGTGCACGTGGTCTGGCCGTATTGTGTAAAGCTTGTATTAACTTGTATCTAGATGTATATGAACCAGATTGGACCAAGGACTTTCTCTCGTGTCTAGTCAAATTAATTACTCGTCAATATACGTAATCCAGTTGACTTTTCCCAAAGTGGCTCGCTCTATTGTGAAGGGAAGATACTAGCCTACTGCCAATCACAACTAGTCTTTTCCAAGGCGCAGGTATTACCACGTTATTGGAACCAAGATTGCACAACAAAACACATACTTTTAACAATTGTCGTTCCCTACTGGTATCACAAGCAACAAGTTTATTTTTATTTGTTTGTTTTAAAACTTATGCCAATTTCGCACTATGCGGCGATGATACATACATACATACGAACGAGGGTCGCACACTGCGGCGTCGCCGCACCGCGTTGCTTCGTGCCGCATGTCCTGTCAAAACACAATTTTGTCCGACCACGCCGTACCGGCGCACCTCTGACTAATGACCATATTTGACATAAATTTATTTAAAGCGTCCAAGACGAGCCGTGAACATATTTTGTATTTTTCGTTACTCTTATAATTTGTCATGCACTTATATTAATACAAATTGTGGTTATTAGCACTGAGGCGTGCTGCACTGTGTGACGCGGTACAGGATTTGTGGCCACGATGAGGATGCAGTTTATGGAAAAATCTTTAATGATACAAGCATTATGAATTATTTCTTTAATTAACACTTGGGTCAATCACTGAACTTTTCTTAGATTCTTTTGTCATATAAGTAAAATAGTTAAAGCCTTTTGTGTTGCAACATTTAACCTATAACCTGGTGCAACTTATGATTTGGAGAAGGCGGACTGTGATTGGCTGGAATTTCCTGGGTTGACAAATCACTATATAGTGCGATACTTGGGATAAAGGCAGTCCGGTTTGGGGAGGATGGTGCTCTCTCGTAATCATATCAGGCGAACTGCACAAGCTGTATTATGGTCTATTTGGGAGGATTAAAATTCCCTTATTTCTTTATCTTTAATTTAAAATATTTCATTTAAAGATTTTAGTGCCTAGGTGTTTTCTAGTAAAGGCCTTTCGTGCACAATTACTGGTTTAGAATACATTTATATACATTTATTTACTTTTTGTGCCGGAAGTTTACATAATTGGATGGTTTAGGAACCGTTTAATCATATTTGTACTATAAATGGATTTCCCCAGTCTCCATACTAATATTGTTCTTGGTTACAGGTGTCTGATCGGTGCGGGTGGTGCTGAAATGAGAAGTGGGCGTTACAGTGGCTTATGGGTACAGCAGAGAAATGAAGGAAAGAAAGCAACAAGATTAGAGACGAGTAAAATGATGTGGACCGAAGATTAAGAGGAAAAGCAATGCTGTGTGGATTTAAGATTGGAGGAAGAACAAGACGGTGTGGACTTGGGAGATTTGAGGAGGAGCGAGATGAGATGGTGTGGACTTGGGGTCGAGAGCGAGGAGACGGTGTGTTGTGGCCAGCATGATGAGACAAGAGGTCCAAGGGGATGATGTTGTGCAGACGTGGAGTGATGGAAAGAACACTGTAGTGGTTGAAGGATGCTGAAGAGAATTATGATGGTTATTGTCGACGGGAGAGGAAGTGTTAAAGAAAAATGGAACTAACGTTAGTTGAAAAACTACTCCTTAAGGTAGTGTTGTGTTGGGTTAGAAAATTGTCTTCAAATCGACACTCTGCACAACTCTTCTCATCGTTAAGGTGAGGTATTAAATGTTGTATTTATAATGCTTACATCTAATGACCAATTGATATTAGACTTGTTACTGTTTACTATCAAAATGTGAAGGTTTTTTTTTTCGCCTTGCCCAAATGTAATTAGTTTAAATCGCAGAGTTTAAATGGCAGA
Source organism: Petrolisthes manimaculis (assembly GCA_034508575.1). Taxonomy (NCBI): domain Eukaryota; kingdom Metazoa; phylum Arthropoda; class Malacostraca; order Decapoda; family Porcellanidae; genus Petrolisthes; species Petrolisthes manimaculis. Next base: position 154,760 of record JAWZYT010003630.1, on the reverse strand, counting down.
GTTCAAATCGCAGAGTTCAAATGGCAGAGTTCAAATGGCAGAGTTCAAATGGCAGAGTTCAAATGGCAGAGTTCAAACGGCAGAGTTCAAACGGCAGAGTTCAAACGGCAGAGTTCAAATGGCAGAGTTCAAACGGCAGAGTTCAAATGGCAGAGTTCAAATGGCAGAGTTCAAATGGCAGAGTTCAAATGGCAGAGTTCAAATGGCAGAGTTCAAATGGCAGAGTTCAAATGGCAGAGTTCAAATGGCAGAGTTTAATTCAAGGAGTTTAAATCGCGGAGTTTAAATCGCGGAGTTTAAATCGCGGAGTTTAAATCGCGGAGTTTAAATCGCGGAGTTTAAATCGCGGAGTTTAAATCGCGGAGTTTATATCGCGGAGTTTAAATCGCGGAGTTTAAATCGCGGAGTTTAAATCGCGGAGTTTAAATCGCGGAGTTTAAATCGCGGAGTTTAAATCGCGGAGTATAAATCACGGAGTTTAAATCGCAGAGTTTAAATCGCGGAGTTTAAATCACGGAGTTTAAATCGCGGAGTTTAAATCGCGGAGTTTAAATCGCGGAGTTTAAATCGCGGAGTTTAAATCGCGGAGTTTAAATCGCGGAGTTTAAATCGCGGAGTTTAAATCGCGGAGTTTAAATCGCGGAGTTTAAATCGCGGAGTTTAAATCGCGGAGTTTAAATCGCAGAGTTTAAATCGCAGAGTTTAAATCGTGGAGTTTAAATTGCAGAGTTTAACTCGCGGAGTTTAAATCGCGGAGTTTAAATCGCCGGGTTTAAATCGCGGAGTTTAAATCGCGGAGTTTAAATCGCGGAGTTTAAATCGCGGAGTTTAAATCGCGGAGTTTAAATCGCGGAGTTTTAATCGCGGAGTTTAAATCGCCGAGTTTAAATCGCGGAGTTTAAATCGCGGAGTTTAAATCGCGGAGTTTAAATCGCGGAGTTTAAATCGCGGAGTTTAAATCGCGGAGTTTAAATCGCGGAGTTTTAATCGCGGAGTTTAAATCGCCGAGTTTAAATCGCGGAGTTTAAATCGCGGAGTTTAAATCGCGGAGTTTAAATCGCGGAGTTTAAATCGCGGAGTTTAAATCGCGTAGTTTAAATCGCGTAGTTTAAATAGCGTAGTTTAAATCGCGGAGTTTAAATAGCGTAGTTTAAATAGCGTAGTTTAAATCGCGGAGTTTAAATAGCGTAGTTTAAATCGCGGAGTTTAAATCGCAGAGTTTAATTCGAAGAGTTTAAATCGCGGAGTTTAAATCGCGGAGTTTAAATCGCGGAGTTTAAATCGCGGAGTTTAAATCGCGTAGTTTAAATAGCGTAGTTTAAATCGCGGAGTTTAAATAGCGTAGTTTAAATCGCGGAGTTTAAATCGCAGAGTTTAATTCGAAGAGTTTAAATCGCGGAGTTTAAATCGCGGAGTTTAAATCGCGGAGTTTAAATCGCGGAGTTTAAATCGCGGAGTTTAAATCGCGGAGTTTATATCGCAGAGTTTAAATCGCAGAGTTTAATTTGAGGAGTTTAAATCGCGGAGTTTAAATCGCGGAGTTTAAATCGCGGAGTATAAATCACGGAGTTTAAATCGCGGAGTTTAAATCACGGAGTTTAAATCGCGGAGTTTAAATCGCGGAGTTTAAAACGCGGAATTTAAATCGCGGAGTTTAAATCACATAGTTTAAATGGCGGAGTTTAAATCGCGGAGTTTAAATCGCGGAGTTTAAATCGCGGAGTTTAAATCGCGGAATATAAATCGCGGAGTATAAATCGCGGAGTTTAAATCGCGGAGTTTAAATCGCGGAGTTTAAATCGCGGAGTTTAAATCGCAGAGTTTTAATCGCGGAGTTTAAATCGCGGAGTTTAAATCGCGTAGTTTAAATCGCGTAGTTTATATTGGCCCAAAAAGTCGATTTGTACTGTGCTAGAAAAATTTCAATTTTCAGGCAAAAAAAATCCTAAAACACGTTTTTTTGGCCCAAAAAGTCGATTTGTACTGTGCTAGAAAAATTTCAATTTTCAGGCAAAAAAAATGCTAAAACACGTTTTTTTGGCCCAAAAAGTCGATTTGTACTGTGCTAGAAAAAAATCAATTTTCAGGCAAAAAAAATGCTAAAACACGTTTTTTTGGCCCAAAAAGTCGATTTGTACTGTGCTAGAAAAATTTCAATTTTCAGGCAAAAAAAATGCTAAAACACGTTTTTTTGGCCCAAAAAGTCGATTTGTACTGTGCTAGAAAAATTTCAATTTTCAGGCAAAAAAAATGCTAAAACACGTTTTTTTGGCCCAAAAAGTCGATTTGTACTGTGCTAGAAAAATTTCAATTTTCAGGCAAAAAAAATGCTAAAACACGTTTTTTTGGCCCAAAAAGTCGATTTGTACTGTGCTAGAAAAATTTCAATTTTCAGGCAAAAAAAATGCTAAAACATGTTTTTTTGGCCCAAAAAGTCGATTTGTACTGTGCTAGAAAAATTTCAATTTTCAGGAAAAAAAAATGCAAAAACACGTTTTTTTGGCCCAAAAAGTCGATTTGTACAGTGCTAGAAAAATTTCAATTTTCAGGCAAAAAAAATGCTAAAACACGTTTTTTTGGCCCAAAAAGTCGATTTGTACAGTGCTAGAAAAATTTCAATTTTCAGGCAAAAAAAATGCTAAAACACGTTTTTTTGGCCCAAAAAGTCGATTTGTACTGTGCTAGAAAAATTTCAATTTTCAGGCAAAAAAAATGCTAAAACGGGTTTTTTTGGCCCAAAAAGTCGATTTGTACAGTGCTAGAAAAATTTCAATTTTCAGGCAAAAAAAATGCTAAAACACGCTTTTTTGGCCCAAAAAGTCGATTTGTACTGTGCTAGAAAAATTTCAATTTTCAGGCAAAAAAAATGCAAAAACACGTTTTTTTGGCCCAAAAAGTCGATTTGTACAGTGCTAGAAAAATTTCAATTTTCAGGCAAAAAAAATGCTAAAACACGTTTTTTTTGCCCAAAAAGTCGATTTGTACTGTGCTAGAAAAATTTCAATTTTCAGGCAAAAAAAATGCTAAAACACGTTTTTTTGGCCCAAAAAGTCGATTTGTACTGTGCTAGAAAAATTTCAATTTTCAGGCAAAAAAAATGCTAAAACACGTTTTTTTTGGCCCAAAAAGTCGATTTGTACAGTGCTAGAAAAATTTCAATTTTCAGGCAAAAGAAATGCTAAAACACGTTTTTTTGGCCCAAAAAGTCGATTTGTACTGTGCTAGAAAAATTTCAATTTTCAGGCAAAAAAAATGCTAGAACACGTTTTTTTGGCCCAAAAAGTCGATTTGTACTGTGCTAGAAAAAATTCAATTTTTAGGCAAAAAAAATGCTAAAACACGTTTTTTTGGCCCAAAAAGTCGATTTGTACTGTGCTAGAAAAATTTCAATTTTCAGGGAAAAAAAATGCTAAAACAAGTTTTTTTGGCCCAAAAAGTCGATTTGTACTGTGCTAGAAAAATTTCAATTTTCAGGCAAAAAAAATGCAAAAACACGTTTTTTTGGCCCAAAAAGTCGATTTGTACAGTGCTAGAAAAATTTCAATTTTCAGGCAAAAAAAATGCTAAAACACGTTTTTTTGGCCCAAAAAGTCGATTTGTACTGTGCTAGAAAAATTTTAATTTTCAGGCAAAAAAAATGCTAAAACACGTTTTTTTGGCCCAAAAAGTCGATTTGTACTGTGCTAGAAAAATTTCAATTTTCAGGCAAAAAAAATGCTAAAACACGTTTTTTTGGCCCAAAAAGTCGATTTGTACTGTGCTAGAAAAATTTCAATTTTTCGGCAAAAAAAATGCTAAAACACGTTTTTTTGGCCCAAAAAGTCGATTTGTACTGTGCTAGAAAAATTTCAATTTTCAGGCAGAAAAAATGCTAAAACACGTTTTTTTGGCCCAAAAAGTCGATTTGTACTGTGCTAGAAAAATTTCAATTTTCAGGCAAAAAAAATGCTAAAACACGTTTATTTGGCCCAAAAAGTCGATTTGTACTGTGCTAGAAAAATTTCAATTTTCAGGCAAAAAAAATGCTAAAACACGTTTTTTTGGCCCAAAAAGTCGATTTGTACTGTGCTAGAAAAATTTCAATTTTCAGGCAAAAAAAATGCTAAAACACGTTTTTTTGGCCCAAAAAGTCGATTTGTACTGTGCTAGAAAAATTTCAATTTTCAGGCAAAAAAAATGCTAAAACACGTTTTTTTGGCCCAAAAAGTCGATTTGTACTGTGCTAGAAAAATTTCAATTTTCAGGCAAAAAAAATGCAAAAACACGTTTTTTTGGCCCAAAAAGTCGATTTGTACAGTGCTAGAAAAATTTCAATTTTCAGGCAAAAAAAATGCTAAAACACGTTTTTTTGGCCCAAAAAGTCGATTTGTACTGTGCTAGAAAAATTTCAATTTTCAGGCAAAAAAAATGCTAAAACACGTTTTTTGGCCCAAAAAGTCGATTTGTACTGTGCTAGAAAAATTTCAATTTTCAGGCAAAAAAAATGCTAAAACACGTTTTTTTGGCCCAAAAAGTCGATTTGTACAGTGCTAGAAAAATTTCAATTTTCAGGCAAAAAAAATGCTAAAACACGTTTTTTTGGCCCAAAAAGTCGATTTGTACTGTGCTAGAAAAATTTCAATTTTCAGGCAAAAAAAATGCTAAAACACGTTTTTTTGGCCCAAAAAGTCGATTTGTACTGTGCTAGAAAAATTTCAATTTTCAGGGGAAAAAAATGCTAAAACACGTTTTTTTGGCCCAAAAAGTCGATTTGTACTGTGCTAGAAAAATTTCAATTTTCAGGCAAAAAAAATGCTAAAACACGTTTTTTTGGCCCAAAAAGTCGATTTGTACTGTGCTAGAACAATTTCAATTTTCAGGCAAAAAAAATGCTAAAACACGTTTTTTTGGCCCAAAAAGTCGATTTGTACTGTGCTAGAAAAATTTCAATTTTTAGGGGAAAAAAATGCAAAAACACGTTTTTTTGGCCCAAAAAGTCGATTTGTACAGTGCTAGAAAAATTTCAATTTTCAGGCAAAAAAAATGCTAAAACACGTTTTTTTGGCCCAAAAAGTCGATTTGTACTGTGCTAGAAAAATTTCAATTTTCAGGCAAAAAAAATGCTAAAACACGTTTTTTTGGCCCAAAAAGTCGATTTGTACTGTGCTAGAAAAATTTCAATTTTCAGGCAAAAAAAATGCTAAAACACGTTTTTTTGGCCCAAAAAGTCGATTTGTACTGTGCTAGAAAAATTTCAATTTTCAGGCAAAAAAAATGCTAAAACACGTTTTTTTGGCCCAAAAAGTCGATTTGTACTGTGCTAGAAAAATTTCAATTTTCAGGCAAAAAAAATGCTAAAACACGTTTTTTTGGCCCAAAAAGTCGATTTGTACTGTGCTTGAAAAATTTCAATTTTCAGGCAAAAAAAATGCAAAAACACGTTTTTTTGGCCCAAAAAGTCGATTTGTACTGTGCTAGAAAAATTTCAATTTTCAGGCAAAAAAAATGCTAAAACAAGTTTTTTTTGGCCCAAAAAGTCGATTTGTACTGTGCTAGAAAAATTTCAATTTTCAGGCAAAAAAAATGCTAAAACACGTTTTTTTGGCCCAAAAAGTCGATTTGTACTGTGCTAGAAAAATTTCAATTTTCAGGCAAAAAAAATGCAAAAACACGTTTTTTTGGCCCAAAAAGTCGATTTGTACAGTGCTAGAAAAATTTCAATTTTCAGGCAAAAAAAATGCTAAAACACGTTTTTTTGGCCCAAAAAGTCGATTTGTACTGTGCTAGAAAAATTTCAATTTTCAGGCAAAAAAAATGCTAAAACACGTTTTTTTGGCCCAAAAAGTCGATTTGTACTGTGCTAGAAAAATTTCAATTTTCAGGCAAAAAAAATGCTAAAACACGTTTTTTTGGCCCAAAAAGTCGATTTGTACTGTGCTAGAAAAATTTCAATTTTCAGGCAAAAAAAATGCTAAAACACGTTTTTTTGGCCCAAAAAGTCGATTTGTACTGTGCTAGAAAAATTTCAATTTTCAGGCAAAAAAAATGCTAAAACACGTTTTTTTGGCCCAAAAAGTCGATTTGTACTGTGCTAGAAAAATTTCAATTTTCAGGCAAAAAAAATGCTAAAACACGTTTTTTTGGCTCAAAAAGTCGATTTGTACTGTGCTAGAAAAATTTCAATTTTCAGGCAAAAAAAATGCTAAAACACGTTTTTTTGGCCCAAAAAGTCGATTTGTACTGTGCTAGAAAAAATTCAATTTTCAGGCAAAAAAAATGCTGAAACACGTTTTTTTGGCCCAAAAAGTCGATTTGTACTGTGCTAGAAAAATTTCAATTTTCAGGCAAAAAAAATTCTAAAACACGTTTTTTTGGCCCAAAAAGTCGATTTGTACTGTGCTAGAAAAATTTCAATTTTCAGGCAAAAAAAATGCTAAAACACGTTTTTTTGGCCCAAAAAGTCGATTTGTACTGTGCTAGAAAAATTTCAATTTTCAGGCAAAAAAAATGCTAAAACACGTTTTTTTGGCCCAAAAAGTCGATTTGTACTGTGCTAGAAAATTTTCAATTTTCAGGCAAAAAAAATGCTAAAACACGTTTTTTTGGCCCAAAAAGTCGATTTGTACTGTGCTAGAAAAATTTAAATTTTCAGGCAAAAAAAATGCTAAAACACGTTTTTTTTGGTCCAACAAGTCGATTTGTACTGTGCTAGAAAAATTTCAATTTTCAGGCAAAAAAAATGCTAAAACACGTTTTTTTGGCCCAAAAAGTCGATTTGTACTGTGCTAGAAAAATTTCAATTTTCAGGCAAAAAAAATGCTAAAACACGTTTTTTTGGCCCAAAAAGTCGATTTGTACTGTGCTAGAAAAATTTCAATTTTCAGGCAAAAAAAATGCTAAAACACGTTTTTTTGGCCCAAAAAGTCGATTTGTACTGTGCTAGAAAAATGTCAATTTTCAGGCAAAAAAAATGCTAAAACACGTTTTTTTGGCCCAAAAAGTCGATTTGTACTGTGCTAGAAAAATTTCAATTTTCAGGCAAAAAAAATGCTAAAACACGTTTTTTTGGCCCAAAAAGTCGATTTGTACTGTGCTAGAAAAAATTCAATTTTCAGGCAAAAAAAATGCTAAAACACGTTTTTTTGGCCCAAAAAGTCGATTTGTACTGTGCTAGAAAAATTTCAATTTTCAGGCAAAAAAAATGCTAAAACACGTTTTTTTGGCCCAAAAAGTCGATTTGTACTGTGCTAGAAAAATTTCAATTTCCAGGCAAAAAAAAAACTAAAACACATTTTTTTTATCCAAAAAGTCGATTTGTACTGTGCTAGAAAAAATTCAATTTTCAGGCAAAAAAAATGCTAAAACACGTTTTTTTGGCCCAAAAAGTCGATTTGTACTGTGCTAGAAAAATTTCAATTTTCAGGCAAAAAAAATGCTAAAACACGTTTTTTTGGCCCAAAAAGTCGATTTGTACTGTGCTAGAAAAATTTCAATTTTCAGGCAAAAAAAATGCTAAAACACGTTTTTTTGGCCCAAAAAGTCGATTTGTACTGTGCTAGAAAAATTTCAATTTCCAGGCAAAAAAAAAACTAAAACACATTTTTTTTATCCAAAAAGTCGATTTGTACTGTGCTAGAAAAAAATCAATTTTCAGGCAAAAAAAATGCTAAAACACGTTTTTTTGGCCCAAAAAGTCGATTTGTACTGTGCTAGAAAAATTTCAATTTTCAGGCAAAAAAAATGCTAAAACACGTTTTTTTGGCCCAAAAAGTCGATTTGTACTGTGCTAGAAAAATTTCAATTTTCAGGCAAAAAAAATGCTAAAACACGTTTTTTGGCCCAAAAAGTCGATTTGTACTGTGCTAGAAAAATTTCAAGTTTCAGGCAAAAAAAATGCTAAAACACGTTTTTTTGGCCCAAAAAGTCGATTTGTACTGTGCTAGAAAAATTTCAATTTTCAGGCAAAAAAAATGCTAAAACACGTTTTTTTGGCCCAAAAAGTCGATTTGTACTGTGCTAGAAAAATTTCAATTTTCAGGCCAAAAAAAATGCTAAAACACGTATTTTTGGCCCAAAAAGTCGATTTGTACTGTGCTAGAAAAATTTCAATTTTCAGGCAAAAAAAATGCTAAAACACGTTTTTTTTGGCCCAAAAAGTCGATTTGTACTGTGCTAGAAAAATTTCAATTTTCAGGCAAAAAAAATGCTGAAACACGTTTTTTTTGGCCCAAAAAGTCGATTTGTACTGTGCTAGAAAAATTTCAATTTTCAGGCAAAAAAAATGCTAAAACACGTTTTTTTGGCCCAAAAAGTCGATTTGTACTGTGCTAGAAAAATTTCAATTTTCAGGCAAAAAAAATGCTAAAACACGTTTTTTTGGCCCAAAAAGTCGATTTGTACTGTGCTAGAAAAATTTCAATTTTCAGGCAAAAAAAATGCTAAAACACGTTTTTTTGGCCCAAAAAGTCGATTTGTACTGTGCTAGAAAAAATTCAATTTTCAGGCAAAAAAAATGCTAAAACACGTTTTTTTGGCCCAAAAAGTCGATTTGTACTGTGCTAGAAAAATTTCAATTTTCAGGCAAAAAAAAATGCTAAAACACGTTTTTTTGGCCCAAAAAGTCGATTTGTACTGTGCTAGAAAAATTTCAATTTTCAGGAAAAAAAATGCTAAAACACGTTTTTTTGGCCCAAAAAGTCGATTTGTACTGTGCTAGAAAAATTTCAATTTTCAGGCAAAAAAAATGCTAAAACACGTTTTTTTGGCCCAAAAAGTCGATTTGTACTGTGCTAGAAAAATTTCAATTTTCAGGCAAAAAAAATGCTAAAACACGTTTTTTTGGCCCAAAAAGTCGATTTGTACTGTGCTAGAAAAATTTCAATTTTCAGGCAAAAAAAATGCTAAAACACGTTTTTTTGGCTCAAAAAGTCGATTTGTACTGTGCTAGAAAAATTTCAATTTTCAGGCAAAAAAAATGCTAAAACACGTTTTTTTGGCCCAAAAAGTCGATTTGTACTGTGCTAGAAAAAATTCAATTTTCAGGCAAAAAAAATGCTGAAACACGTTTTTTTGGCCCAAAAAGTCGATTTGTACTGTGCTAGAAAAATTTCAATTTTCAGGCAAAAAAAATGCTAAAACACGTTTTTTTGGCCCAAAAAGTCGATTTGTACTGTGCTAGAAAAATTTCAATTTTCAGGCAAAAAAATGCTAAAACACGTTTTTTTGGCCCAAAAAGTCGATTTGTACTGTGCTAGAAAAATTTCAATTTTCCGGCAAAAAAAAATGCTAAAACACGTTTTTTTGGCCCAAAAACTCGATTTGTACTGTGCTAGAAAAATTTCAATTTTCAGGCAAAAAAAATGCTAAAACACGTTTTTTTGGCCCAAAAAGTCGATTTGTACTGTGCTAGAAAAATTTCAGTTTTCAGGCAAAAAAAATGCTAAAACACGTTTTTTTGGCCCAAAAAGTCGATATGTACTGTGCTAGAAAAATTTAAATTTTCAGGCAAAAAAAATGCTAAAACACGTTTTTTTTGGTCCAACAAGTCGATTTGTACTGTGCTAGAAAAATTTCAATTTTCAGGCAAAAAAAATGCTAAAACACGTTTTTTTGGCCCAAAAAGTCGATTTGTACTGTGCTAGAAAAATTTCAATTTTCAGGCAAAAAAAAATGCTAAAACACGTTTTTTTGGCCCAAAAAGTCGATTTGTACTGTGCTAGAAAAATTTCAATTTTCAGGAAAAAAAATGCTAAAACACGTTTTTTTGGCCCAAAAAGTCGATTTGTACTGTGCTAGAAAAATTTCAATTTTCAGGCAAAAAAAATGCTAAAACACGTTTTTTTGGCCCAAAAAGTCGATTTGTACTGTGCTAGAAAAATTTCAATTTTCAGGCAAAAAAAAATGCTAAAACACGTTTTTTTGGTCCAAAAAGTCGATTTGTACTGTGCTAGAAAAATTTCAATTTTCAGGAAAAAAAAATGCTAAAACACGTTTTTTTGGCCCAAAAAGTCGATTTGTACTGTGCTAGAAAAATTTCAATTTTCAGGCAAAAAAAATGCTAAAACACGTTTTTTTGGCCCAAAAAGTCGATTTGTACTGTGCTAGAAAAATTTCAATTTTCAGGCAAAAAAAATGCTAAAACACGTTTTTTTGGCCCAAAAAGTCGATTTGTACTGTGCTAGAAAAATTTCAATTTTCAGGCAAAAAAAATGCTAAAACACGTTTTTTTGGCTCAAAAAGTCGATTTGTACTGTGCTAGAAAAATTTCAATTTTCAGGCAAAAAAAATGCTAAAACACGTTTTTTTGGCCCAAAAAGTCGATTTGTACTGTGCTAGAAAAAATTCAATTTTCAGGCAAAAAAAATGCTGAAACACGTTTTTTTGGCCCAAAAAGTCGATTTGTACTGTGCTAGAAAAATTTCAATTTTCAGGCAAAAAAAATGCTAAAACACGTTTTTTTGGCCCAAAAAGTCGATTTGTACTGTGCTAGAAAAATTTCAATTTTCAGGCAAAAAAAATGCTAAAACACGTTTTTTTGGCCCAAAAAGTCGATTTGTACTGTGCTAGAAAAATTTCAATTTTCAGGCAAAAAAAATGCTAAAACACGTTTTTTTGGCCCAAAAAGTCGATTTGTACTGTGCTAGAAAATTTTCAATTTTCAGGCAAAAAAAATGCTAAAACACGTTTTTTTGGCCCAAAAAGTCGATTTGTACTGTGCTAGAAAAATTTAAATTTTCAGGCAAAAAAAATGCTAAAACACGTTTTTTTTGGTCCAACAAGTCGATTTGTACTGTGCTAGAAAAATTTCAATTTTCAGGCAAAAAAAATGCTAAAACACGTTTTTTTGGCCCAAAAAGTCGATTTGTACTGTGCTAGAAAAATTTCAATTTTCAGGCAAAAAAAATGCTAAAACACGTTTTTTTGGCCCAAAAAGTCGATTTGTACTGTGCTAGAAAAATTTCAATTTTCAGGCAAAAAAAATGCTAAAACACGTTTTTTTGGCCCAAAAAGTCGATTTGTACTGTGCTAGAAAAATGTCAATTTTCAGGCAAAAAAAATGCTAAAACACGTTTTTTTGGCCCAAAAAGTCGATTTGTACTGTGCTAGAAAAATTTCAATTTTCAGGCAAAAAAAAATGCTAAAACACGTTTTTTTGGCCAAAAAAGTCGATTTGTAATGTGCTAGAAAAATTTCAATTTTCAGGCAAAAAAAATGCTAAAACACGTTTTTTTGGCCCAAAAAGTCGATTTGTACAGTGCTAGAAAAATTTCAATTTTCAGGCAAAAAAAATGCTAAAACACGTTTTTTTGGCCCAAAAAGTCGATTTGTGCATGCATCTTCGATACCCGTTTATATCCCAAATTTAGCCTAAAAACACCGAAAAATCGAGTTTTTTGGGTCTCAGAAGCGATTTGTACATGTCTACACTGTTCTAGAAAAAAATCAATTTTCAGGCATCTGAGAATTGAAATTTTTCTAGCACAGTACAAATCGCTTCTGAGACCCAAAAAACTCGATTTTTCGGTGTTTTTAGGCTAAATTTGGGATATAAACGGGTATCGAAGATGCATGCACAAATCGACTTTTTGGGCCAAAAAAACGTGTTTTAGCATTTTTTTTGCCTGAAAATTGAAATTTTTCTAGCACTGTACAAATCGACTTTTTGGGCCAAAAAAACGTGTTTTAGCATTTTTTTTGCCTGAAAATTGAAATTTTTCTAGCACATTACAAATCGACTTTTTTGGCCAAAAAAACGTGTTTTAGCATTTTTTTTTGCCTGAAAATTGAAATTTTTCTAGCACAGTACAAATCGACTTTTTGGGCCAAAAAAACGTGTTTTAGCATTTTTTTTGCCTGAAAATTGACATTTTTCTAGCACAGTACAAATCGACTTTTTGGGCCAAAAAAACGTGTTTTAGCATTTTTTTTGCCTGAAAATTGAAATTTTTCTAGCACAGTACAAATCGACTTTTTGGGCCAAAAAAACGTGTTTTAACAGGCAGGAAGGCAGACAGGCAGGTAGGCAGGCAGGTAGGCAGGCAGGTAGGCAGGCAGGTAGGCAGGCAGGCAGGCAGGTAGGCAGGCAGGCAGGGAAATCTGACTTATATAGGGATGAACTGAACCAATTTTCTATCCCGTTTCTACCACTAAGGAAAACGTGTTTACATACACCATGCTATTATATATTAGATATATAGATTAGAAATTATTCATTATTATATATTATTATTATTATTACTATTATTATTATTATTATTATTATTATTAGTAGTAGTAGTAGTAGTAGTAGTAGTAGTAGTAGTAGTAGTAGTATTGCCAATTGAGGCTTTTGTTCTGGCTATACTTACGACTCTCTCTCTCTTTCTCTCTCACACACCCATGTAAACAAAGAACCATTTGCAATGAAATGAAATGAAAATAATGCCGTTAAAAGCCAATAAAGTGTACTAAAAGTGAACTAGTAGTATTAAAAATGCTGTAGATTAAAGTGAAGTCTAAAGGTGTGCAATATAGTAGATGAAAATTGAAAATGACTCGAATGTGTAAATGCAGTGTTACCAATGTTTTGTAGCCACCACTAGCCACCTATAGCCCAAGTGTGAAGAGTAGAAGCAGTGTTACCAATGTTTTATAGCCAAGTTTTGTAGCCCCAAGGTGAGTTGTGATTGGCTAAAATGGGGGTGTTGGCGATTTTTGCCGAATATATATAAGGTCGTAAGCCGCCGGGGTGGTTGGTGGGGTGGGGGGGGGTAAAACAAGGGATTGGGGGGGCGAAATTTTGGATTTAGAAGCCAAATAAAAAAAAATTGGGGCTTCTTCTCGACAGCCTAACCAAACCAAGCCTTATTTAACCTAACCTCTTCCTATTAGAATTAGTAGTAGTAGTATTAGTAGTAGTAGTAATATTAGTAGTAGTAGTAGTATTACCTAACCTAACCTAGACCACAGTAGACTACCGGGACCTAACCGGGGCAGACTACCGGGACCTAACCGGGGCAGACTACCGGGACCTAACCAGGGCAGACTACCGGGACCTAACCTAACATAACACAACCGGGACAGACTACCGGGACCTAACCGGGGCAGACTACCGGGACCTAACCTAACATAACACAACCGGGACAGACTACCGGGACCTAACCGGGGCAGACTACCGGGACCTAACCTAACATAACACAACCGGGGCAGACTACCGGGACCTAACCGGGGCAGACTACCGGGACCTAACCTAACATAACACAACCGGGACAGACTACCGGGACCTAACCGGGGCAGACTACCGGGACCTAACCTAACATAACAAAACCGGGGCAGACTACCGGGACCTAACCGGGGCAGACTACCGGGACCTAACCTAACATAGCCTAACCGGGGCATACTACCGGGACCTAACCTAACATAGCCTAACCGGGGCAGACTACCGGGACCTAACCTAACATAGCCTAACCGGGGCAGACTACCGGGACCTAACCTAACCTAACCTAACCTAACCTAACCTAACCTAACCTACCGAGACCTAACCGGGGCAGACTACCGGGACCTAACCTAACATAACACAACCGGGACAGACTACCGGGACCTAACCGGGGCAGACTACCGGGACCTAACCGGGGAAGACTACCGGGACCTAACCTAACATAACAGAACCGGGGCAGACTACCGGGACCTAACCGGGGCAGACTACCGGGACCTAACCTAACATAACACAACCGGGACGGACTACCGGGACCTAACCGGGGCAGACTACCGGGACCTAACCTAACATAACAGGACCGGGACAGACTACCGGGACCTAACCGGGGCAAACTACCGGGACCTAACCTAACATAGCCTAACCGGGGCATACTACCGGGACCTAACCTAACATAGCCTAACCAGGGCATACTACCGGGACCTAACCTAACCTAACCTAACCTAACCTAACCTAACCTAACCTACCGAGACCTAACCGGGGCAAACTACCGGGACCTAACCTAACATAACAGGACCGGGACAGACTACCGGGACCTAACCGGGGCAGACTACCGGGACCTAACCTAACATAACAGAACCGGGACAGACTACCGGGACCTAACCGGGGCAGACTACCGGGACCTAACCTAACATAACAGAACCGGGACAGACTACCGGGAACTAACCGGGGCAGACTACCGGGACCTAACCTAACATAACAGAACCGGGACAGACTACCGGGACCTAACCGGGGCAGACTACCGGGACCTAACCTAACATAGCCTAACCGTGGTATACTACCCTAACCTAACCTAACCTAACCTAACCTAACCTAACCCAACCTAACCTAACCTAACCTAACCTAACCTAACCTAACCTAACCTAACCCAACCTAACCTAACCTAACCTAACCTAACCCAACCTAACCTAACCTAACCTAACCCAACCTAACCTAACCTAACCTAACCTAACCCTTAACCTAACCTAACCTAACCCAACCTAACCTAACCTAACCTAACCTAACCTAACCTAACCTAACCTAACCCCTAACCTGCTGCCCCGCTGCCCCGCCGCCCCGCCCCGCTGCCCCGCCCCACTGCCCTGCCCCACTGCCCCGCCGCCGCCCGGCTGTCACCCCGCTGCCCCGCCGCCCCGCTGCCCTGCCGCCCCGCTGCCCCGCCACCCCCGCTGCCCCGCCACCCTGCCCCGCTGCCCCGACGCCCCGCTGCCCCGCTGTCCAGCCCCGCCGCCCCACTGCCCCGCCCCGCTGCCCCGACGCCCCGCTGCCCCGCCCCGCAACTGCCCCGCTGCCCCGCCCCGCTGCCCCGCCGCCCCGACGCCCCGCTGCCCCGCCCCGCCGCCCCGCCCCGCAACTGCCCCACTGCCCCGCCCCGCTGCCCCGACGCCCTGCTGCCCCGCTGTCAAGCCCCGCCGCCCCACTGCCCCGCCCCGCTGCCCCGCCGCCCTGCTGCCCCGCCGCCCCGCTACCCCGCCTCGCAACTGCCCCGCCTCCCCGCCCCGCCCCGCTGCCCCGCCCCGCTGCCCCGATGCCCTGCCGCCCCGCTGCCACGCCACGCCGCTGCCCCGCCCCGCAACTGCCCTGCCGCCACGCCATCACGCTGCCCCGCTGCCCCTAACCTAACCTAACCTAACCTAACCTAACCTAACCTAACCTAACCTAACCCTTAACCTAACCTAACCTAACCCTTAACCTAACCTAACCTAACCTAACCTAACCTAACCCTTAACCCAACCTAACCTAACCTAACCTAACCTAACCCAACCTAACCTAACCTAACCTAACCTAACCTAACCCAACCTAACCTAACCTAACCTAACCTAACCTAACCCAACCTAACCTAACCTAACCTAACCTAACCCTTAACCTAACCTAACCTAACCCTTAACCTAACCTAACCTAACCTAACCTAACCTAACCCTTAACCCAACCTAACCTAACCTAACCTAACCTAACCTAACCTAACCTAACCTAACCCTTAACCTAACCTAACCTAACCCTTAACCTAACCTAACCTAACCTAACCTAACCTAACCCTTAACCCAACCTAACCTAACCTAACCTAACCTAACCCAACCTAACCTAACCTAACCTAACCTAACCTAACCTAACCTAACCTAACCTAACCTAACCCAACCTAACCTAACCTAACCTAACCTAACCCTTAACCTAACCTAACCTAACCCTTAACCTAACCTAACCTAACCTAACCTAACCTAACCCTTAACCCAACCTAACCTAACCTAACCTAACCTAACCTAACCTAACCTAACCTAACCTAACCTAACCTAACCTAACCTAACCTAACCTAACCTAACCCAACCTAACCTAACCTAACCTAACCCTTAACCTAACCTAACCCAACCTAACCTAACCTAACCTAACCTAACCCTTAACCTAACCTAACCTAACCTAACCCCTAACCTGCTGCCCCGCTGCCCCGCCGCCCCGCCCCGCTGCCCCGCCCCACTGCCCTGCCCCACTGCCCCGCCGCCGCCCGGCTGTCACCCCGCTGCCCCGCCGCCCCGCTGCCCTGCCGCCCCGCTGCCCCGCCACCCCGCTGCCCCGCGACCCTGCCCCACTGCCCCGACGCCCCGCTGCCCCGCTGTCCAGCCCCGCCGCCCCACTGCCCCGCCCCGCTGCCCCGACGCCCCGCCCCGCAAATGACCCACTGCCCCGCCCCGCTGCCCCGCCCCGCTGCCCCGACGCCCCGCTGCCCCGCCACCCCGCCCCGCTGCCCCGACGCCCTGCTGCCCCGCTGTCAAGCCCCGCCGCCCCACTGCCCCGCCCCGCTGCCCCGCATCCCGCTGCCCCGCCGCCCTGCTGCCCCGCCGCCCCGCTACCCCGCCTCGCAACTGCCCCGCCTTCCCGCCCCACCCCGCTGCCCCGCCCCGATGCCCTGCCGCCCCGCTGCCACGCCGCCCCGCTGCCCCGCCCCGCAACTGCCCTGCCGCCCCGCCCCACTGCCCTGCCGCCACGCCGCCCTGCCGCCCCTAACCTAACCTAACCTAACCTAACCTAACCCAACCTAACCTAACCTAACCTAACCTAACCCTTAACCTAACCTAACCTAACCCTTAACCTAACCTAACCTAACCTAACCCTTAACCTAACCTAACCTAACCTAACCTAACCCTTAACCTAACCTAACCTAACCTAACCTAACCTAACCTAACCTAACCTAACCCAACCTAACCTAACCTAACCTAACCCTTAACCTAACCTAACCTAACCTAACCTAACCTGCTGCCCCGCTGCCCCGCCGCCCCGCCCCGCTGCCCCGCCCCACTGCCCTGCCCCACTGCCCCGCCGCCGCCCGGCTGTCACCCCGCTGCCCCGCCGCCCCGCTGCCCTGCCGCCCCGCTGACCCGCCACCCCGCTGCCCCGCCACCCTGCCCCACTGCCCCGCCCCGCTGCCCCGACGCCCCGCTGCCCCGCCGCCCCGCCCCGCAACTGCCCCACTGCCCCGCCCCGCTCCCCTTCCCCGCTGCCCCGCTGCCCCGACGCCCCGCTGCCCCGCCCCGCTGCCCCGACGCCCCGCTGCCCCGCCACCCCGCCCCGCAACTGCCCCACTGCCCCGCCCCGCTGCCCCGCCCCGCTGCCCCGACGCCCCGCTGCCCCGCCACCCCGCCCCGCTGCCCCGACGCCCTGCTGCCCCGCTGTCAAGCCCCGCCGCCCCACTGACCCGCCCCGCTGCCCCGCATCCCGCTGCCCCGCCGCCCTGTTGCCCCGCCGCACCGCTACCCCGCCTCGCAACTGCCCCGCCTCCCCGCCCCGCCCCGCTGCCCCGCCGCCCCGCTGCCCCGCTGC